>VZTM01014268.1:135152-154167 GCA_013400555.1 Jacana jacana
AGCAAAAGCAGGGAATATTCTACTGGGCATTCTCTTCCCTCAGTTATTTTGGGAATTGACAGCATTAACACGTGCCACATCTCTTCCCACTTGCATGGTCAGAATGGCAGATGAATTTAATCAGTCAAATACTTGAGCCCTACTAAATGCCAGATTACTAAATTGTTCTAAAATTCTTCATGTAGGAAATGTGGCCAAAGAATTAGCCTTTCCTTTTTTTTTAGGACTGTCATTGATCCCAGTAAATGCTTTTAGTGCTCTCCCTCTCAGTAATTACCAGGGTTCATTATACAATCATAGATGTGATGAAATGGTTTGCCTGCCTTTGAAGCATGCCAAAGACAGTTACACATTAATAATAAAAACATTTTCATAGCCCATTTCACCCCTGCTTACAATCACTTAGCATTTTTTTATAGAAATGCAAGATCGTTGCCAATACCTTAACAGGTGACGCCACATTCATGAATCGTAAGGGAGACTCGAACCATCCATTGGGTGATTATTTAAGGGAACTCATAAATGAGATCCCAGAAAATCAACACATCATGCTGTGTGTGTCAGCAGGACCAAAAAAGTATGGGTAAATGTCAGGTAGAAAGGAGTGTATACAAAGCAAAGGGCTTACTCTGAATCAGGAAAAGTCAATTTTGGCAGTTTTGAACAATTCAGTCTCAGATTATGGTGCAGCTCTTAAGGGAAAGAGCCTTTAAAAAAGTGAGAGCCACTGTCAGGCAACAGAAACAAAAACACTTCCAGAAAAAATCCTTAGCTCGGCAGTATTCACAATTAGAGCCTTAAACGCCAAAAGATAAATAACATTCTGATGGCTTTCAGAAATAGGTATACAATGGAAATACCCCTTTTTCTGAAGTTTTACCAACTTGGTAATGGACCACCAACTGCAGTACAAAGTTATTCTATGAAGAAATGACCGAGTAATGCCAAGTGAACATAGTTTGTTAGGTCTGAGAATAGAATAGACTATTATAATAGCTGGCAACCTCTGTATAAAAGCCCTNGAGTTTATCTTTTTTTTTTTTTTATTAGCCAGCTGTTCTCCAGCCGTGAAATAAATATGAGTTATTGTAGATTATCTGATGTGGTCTGCTTGTGAAAGTGATGAAACTGGGAAACTCTACATCATAGGCAACTGAGTAGTAGGTGGGTAGCCCAGAACATAGTCCCAGGGAGAAAAAAACAAGAAAGGGAGATAGAAAGAAATTTTTAAGATTAATTTTAACACAAATTTCATCTTTCTGTTAAAAACTTTCTGTGGTAACATGCAAATTGCAGCTACAAGGAAACTGATGTACACTGGTAGCATTTCATTCTTTCTAGAAAATTTTGAAGATGCTCCCCAAAAACGTGGTAGTTAATTGCTAGTGGATTTAGATGTTCTTACACCAGAAGCCTTTAGATTAAGAGTAGAGCTCTTCTGTCAGATTGGCTAGTGGTTTGTGTATTAAAAAGAACTACTGCTGGGTATACAATGAAGATGTAGGAACAGACTCTTTTAAAGCCGGAGTCTGTTGAAGGAGAATACGTCCAGCTGTGTGAAGAGAAATAAACCCCATCTAAAGCAACTCATCCAGTCCTTTCCCCCCAACAGAGAAAGCTACATGCACTTTGCTCTCGCACAGTTGAACAGCAGCCACTTAACATCCTGTAACATCTTAACAGGAAACATTCTTCGTATGGGACTCAAAAAAAACCCCATTGAGAGGCAGAGGAATAGAAAGGCCTCCCTTAAAAGAAGCGAATGTCAGTGTCATGGTTCGGGAAGGGGTGTAAAGCAGACTTTTAATTGTATTATTTATTTATTATTTTATTGTATTTTCTGCTTATCAGTTTTAATCCAAGACAGTAAAATGAGTGCACTAGCCAAAAGAGATCTGGTGTTTGCTCACAAGAGAGGGAATGAGGGGCTTTTCTTGGAAAGGGGGAAAAGAGGAGAACTGCAGCATCTCAGATCCTGGCTGCAGAGGTGAAGGCTATTTTTTAAAGACTACATTTAAATGAATTTGAGAAAGCTACAACTTGCTTCTTTATGCTTCAGAAACGCCTGACATTTGAAACAGGATGATGTGAATAAAGGAAAAGTCGATATGTTTCTTCTAAAACAGGCAGAAAATAGACATCCTTAACAAATTCAGTACCTGCCTTGTAAGTAAGAAAGTCTTGTAGAGCATGAAACACATTTTAGGAGGAAATGTCTGCTCAGGAAGATGTACCAGCAGATACATTTAATCTCTGGATAATAAAGGGCTCTCTTGTTAATGGTTATAATATGCACAATTTAGTTTGTTGTGCCCTCCAGGCTCTAGGCTGTGTCGTTAAAACCTACCTAATGCTGGGGATGCTTTTATGAAGCATGAGGGTATTTGTGTGAACGTGCTGCTCTGACTGAAGAACTCTTCTGCTGCACTCAGGTATACGGAGAGGGTCGTATTGGAACACCTGAATGTCAACGGCATACTATAATTTTCAAATGTAACAACTAAAAGGTGGAAATCAGTTAAAGTAGTTGTCTTTTGGTTTTCTTTTTCTTTTAGCATTTATATAAATCTTTCTTTGTTTCCTTAGCATGTTCTCTGTTGTTACTGAGGATATAAAAATAAAACAAGACTGCAGCAGTGTATTTTTATTAAGAAATGTGGTGCTTGAAAGGGTGTGAGTGGATCTGTTGAAATAGGTTTTTAAATGACCCACACTGCCAGAATCTCTCTACAGCTTATAGTGTATATATAGGAAGTTTATATAGCATATGTATTTAGTACAAATAGATTTTCTACTTCTGTAATGTATATTTTGTATTTATTTATGACTGGCCTCACTGCTACTTTTTTCATACTAAACAATCAGAATAATCTTTCAGAATGCATTCAGAAGACAACCCTTCCTTCTGTGAGGTAGGGAAAATGTACAGCAATTACTTCAGACCACAGAGAAGCTTTTGAACTCCATAGACTTAAACATTCTGTATTTCCGAGGGCATTCCTATATAGCCATTTCACAGTCTTTCTAGAAAACAATACTGAGAACAGGGTTGGGGGAGAAGCAGGAATCAAAACCATTTTGAAATGAGGATTTATGTATTAGACTTTGACTGTGAAGTTTTTGGTGGGTGGGAGTCCATTTTTAGGTGTAGTCATAAAGTATTTTCTTCTCTATACCAGTCTTAAAAACTTCATAGACAGTAACATTAAGCAGAAATTGATTAAGTTCTTGAGAAGTTTTTTTCTGCTTTAAAGTTTCCCATTTTAATAAGTGAACAATGCATCAGATCAGGAGACAAGACAAATATCCTTTGGTAAACTCCTCCCAGTTAGTGAACATGGTCTGATCTTCCTTTTATTTACTGGCCAGGTGCCCTCCTGCATATGTTTTTTGTACTTTTTTATACAGCCGTCAATGTCAGACCTGTGGACATGGAAGGGGTTGCTCTCCACTGATGTGTGACTGGTGTGAAAAAATTAATATAATCTGTCTGAAGCTGAAGGGATTTATAATGCAATTCTTGCTAAAGGCATCATTTTCTGTCAATCTAGTAACAACTGTTTTAAGCAGCTATCCCAAGAGTGAGTTTTCTCAATTACTGGCCTGGTTGCCAAATGCTTCCTACAATCTTGGTTCAAGAGATAGCTGACAATGGCTGCAAGCAAACCTCCACATCCCCAAGCAGATTTAAGAGGCACCTGTAGGTCCTTCATGGCTTTTGAGCAATGGGACTCAGATAACAGTTGCAGTCGATGCTGCCCAGCTGCAAGGTCACTCATTTATACAGAAGGTGCTTAAATACAGGGAAATTTCATTTTTGCTGTCTCCCAGCTCTGCCTGGGCTGTCAGGTTGGCATGTCCTTCTGGAGCCATGGTGCTGCTCATCATTCAGGGTTGCTGCTCATCATACAGTTGCTGCATGTCAAGTGAGCAAGTGAGGGTATCTTTACAAGTAGGCTAGTCCAAAATTGAGTCACCAGAGTGTCATGGTTTTAATTGAGCAACAACGTCTATGGAGGCTCTGTGGGCCTCCTGACTATGTGACTGGAGCTTCTGAAATGACAGCTCAAGCTGACTTCCTGCTGGCTGGAAAACACTTGGGGAAAATTAATTTACTTGACTACCAGTTTAAAATAGAGTAAGATGGTGAGAAACAGAGACCGAACTAAAAACATCCTCTCCCCTTCCTTATCCCACAAGCTCTGTCCAACATAGGGACAGGATCTGGTGTCTTCTCACAGAGTGTTGTGACACCCCCCACACACACACCCCACCCTCTAACAAAACCTTCCCACATATACACGATACAGGTTTAATCATCTTAAGTGTAATTTTCAGAAAAGGTACAGTTGTCTTAAAGAAATGACAGGTGTTCTTGTCCATCTGCTGGGTTTCTCCTCAGAAAGGACATGCTCAGCCTGTACTCGTGCAGTAACCCCACTAGAAGGATGCACTGACAAGGTCTTTCTGCTGTCAGCACAGCACTTGTTTTGTTAAAGCCCTGGGGGTTTCAAATAAAGGTTAAGCTTTTTGATCACCTTACCAAGGCAAAATGAAACTAGTCTGTTCCGGTGTAACAGTATTTCTATGATAATGGATTGGGAAGAATAATTCCCTTTATGCTCCTGGGTGTTTGTCATATACAGTGGGTTCAGATTTCAGATATGGGAGCAATATAGTAAAGGGGACAGGACTCCAGACTGGCTTTCTACAGAGTTGGTTTATGTATTAGAAGAACTGAATCCTCAAGTCGTATCTGCAGTGAAGGGAAATACAGAAGCTTTGCATCTTACTACCCCTAAAATACTATTTCATCATCAGTGGAAAATGCGTAATCACTACCAGAGCACAGTTTTCCAGACAACTTTTCTGCTTGACAAACTTGATCAGGAGCACTTCAGGAAATGCAGAATGAATCATCTGTAATTGCTGAAGGTTTGAAAATAGCCTCGTCATAGGAATAGATCCTCTTTCCTGTTTGAAAACGAGATTTGAAAAGAAGTGTGTTAACTTATATACCCTTTTATCTGTAGTTGGGGTGTATTTCCATCAAAACTCCCACACTGATGTGAAGAAGGTACATTAATTATTCCCTTCCAGGAAGTTGGAGAAATTAAAGGTGGAAGTTGAACGCAGTCAGATCACATCAAAGCTTTAACTTGAGTATTAATGATTTAAAATATTTATATATATTATACAGACAAAACAGAACTTTGTATATAGGTGTATATAAAATACGACTCCTCCCTCTTTTTGATATCAAACAAAACATGTAGTTTTGAATGTAAAACATTCAAAGTTCAGAAGCACATTGATACTCAGTACACTTTATAAACAAAATAGGAACTATAGCTCCATGCTAATACTAAGCATCTTAACTCACCGACAGTAGTGAATTAAGAACAAAGTTAAATTTGTCTCTGGGTTTTTAATGTTCATTTGTTCTTGAAAATGGGCAGAAAGCAGAACTGGATGTGAGAGGTTGCAATGCAGAACTAGCTGACTGCTGCCAGTGTGGGCTTGCTTAAATATGTCATTAGATGTTTTGTTATGTTGTGTGTAAAGATCAAGAATGAATGATTCAGAGGAAAAAAGAATTGCTCCTTGATGTGGCTTTGCAAAGGGGAATATATTCTCTTTCTTACTCAGCCCCAGATGTAAGAGGTCTACTGAGGGGAAGAGATGAAGACAAACATCACTGGGATTGAAGAGAGATGTGAGAGACATCAGGGAATATGGTGTTTGCAAAGAAAATGTTGAGGGTCAGGCAAGTTCTATGTAATCATTTCAAAGCCCATGTAATACCAAGAAAGTCAGGGTTGGTTGCATTTGAGAAAGGGCTGGGAAGGGACTTAGTTTAGTTTCTTGAGAACTGTTTTCCCTTCATGTCCCTTTCTTGATCAAACCCCTGACTGAATGGGAGGTAAGTGCCTTTTAACTTCAGTGAGGTCAGGGCTTCCCTTATGATTTCCAGGTTCTACATAAATGCTATTTCTCAGGTGAGAAGGTAGGGATTTTCTCTGTTTGTGGGTGAACACTAGAACAGCCACAAATAAAAGATGGAAAACTGTCCCACTTACGTGGGACATCAGCTTGGGACATCAACTCTCCTCTGTGCTGAAAAGTCACTTTTCCTGCCTACCACAGAAATGTCTCAGTCCTCCTGCAGACTACATCAACTGAAAACACATTCATCTTTCCACACCATTTAGGCCATTGCCTACTTAATGGAACATATAATGGGATGAAATTGCCACCTGGTAGTTGAGACATGGGACGGCTCCCAAGGGTATAATTATATAGGCTGTTTTTTTAATATTCCAACAGTACTGGGTATGGAGATGTAGCCTTGTCTGTGGATTTAGTTCATATTATGGCTTGCAGAAATCAGTGGCATTATTTTCCTTTGCGTTTTTCCCTAATTGATGAAAAAGTCTATTTCAAATATGAATTAACTGTATGTATTCACTGATGGCTATAGAACTCTGCTTTAAGTGTGGTTGAAGGAGCAGAGGACAGAAAGGGTAATAGTGAACAGTAATGTGTTAGTCTGGAAAAAGCTAGTGTCAAGTGAAGCACTGGAGTAACTTGGTTTTACACGAGACATACATTGCTGATGTAAGCAGGTAGAATAAAACAGCTTTTTGTTCGAATCTGCAAGTGTTACCAACACAGAGAATTAACAGAAATCCAGATATTGACAGTCAGAAAGCCCAAAACTATGTCTTTTTTGAGAGATTTCTAAGGCAAGGAGGGGAAAAATTCAAGTTGAAGGCAAAAGGAGAGAAAGGTGGCGTGCAGACCACGTCCATTACACTCAGTTCTCTTGAACCAGAAGAGCAAGATTTGCTGGGCAGGTAAGATAACCAAGCACGAAGGCATTTACTGAACATGAGACAGCAGGTCGATTTAAAAGGAGCCTCCAGAGAGGCCATCGCTTCCATAGGTGCCATGCAAGGGGCAGCGTGCACAGAGTTATCCTGCACGAAGGAGAAGAGTCTGCAATGTATAGTAGGAAGGAATCAGACACATTCTCTGAGAGATGCAAATCCATCCAAAGGTGTAATGGCAAAATATATCTGGCTGGTAGTAAGTTCCATTTGAAATTGCACCTGAGTGTGATATTCCAGAAATATTTGGAAAGACACGTGCTGAGCCATCTTGTCGAAGAACAGGGGGGACAACAGATTTGACACCTGTAACCTAGGGTTTTTTTAAGCTCTTTTCTGAGAACTTTGATTGATTTTAAGGGGTGCAGTGGCTGTATATGTGGGGACTATGACACTATGCAATGAAGTGCTTTTTGTTATCAGGAAGATGGGATCAAGCTTGAAGCTGAGAAGGAAAGAGGAATTTTTGAAGGCAAGAATACTCTGGGGACGTCAGCATGCCAGGAAAACTAACTTTTGCCTCCCCGAAGGATGAAGCATTGGCACGAAATTGTGGCTGAACTGCTGCTCTCAGGAGAAAAGGAGGGAGAGGGAGAAAGAAATGAAACTGCTGTGCTGGGAAGACAGCTGTGAAGAGTCAGGTTTGCTGTTCCTATGAGTGATTGATGGTGGGAATCAATCTTGTATTGAATGCTGTTTCAAAACTACTGTTACTATATCCTTAAAATTTCCTAATTCATGGTGGCAGCAGCAGCAGCAGCCAGACTGGGCAAAATAAGCAGAGTGTCTGATCCTTCAGCTGCCTCCTGGCTTCTCTGAGCAATAGTTTACTTTGCTCAGTTCTTAGGCAAGACCGTAACTTAGTTGTATGCTCTGACTTTTTAAGACGTGTTAGAGTCTTGATGTAAGGCTGTGACAGAAACTGATTCAGTATAATGAAAGAATAAAGCCCTTCTGGACTTTTTCCCAGCATGGAAATACTGTTCCAGAAATCCACAGCATCTTTGCTCCATCAGATCTATCAACAGTCTCTGCTCTTCAGCGCTGCCTCTCCAGCCCTTCTATCTTACTGCTTTGCCTAACCTTCTCTTCCTTCCCATTTCTATTTCTTCTTGAAATTGCTGGGTTAGAGAGCATCCTTAGCGATTATATTTGTGTAGTGCTCATGATACAGTGGTAGTGTTTGGAAAATAGCTAATGGCAATAAGAATCATTACTGTGGCAGATGTCTGAGACTGCAAACACCAGCTAGGAGTGCAAGAAAGGAGTGACTTTGAGCGGTCCAATGAAGTGGATCTTAAGGGAATAATGACACCATGAAAACTCAGAAAAGATTAAATTGAATAGCACCAAGAGGAAAAAACCTCCTTGTTGTTACCAACAGTGGAGCCTGCTAGACTCTGCAATAGTCTCCTGAGGAATTACTGTAGTCACTTGAAAGTGGACTGAACAGAGCCCTAAAGAATACAGTTTTGTATGAGTCTCCAGGGAGACGGGCTAAGTGTAATCTAACAGGCCGTTTTTATCTTTTCCTTATGTGTCTCCAGGAGTTGTAGCCATGCACTTCATTACTTCAGTGGCTGAGTTCACCAAGTGCAATCAGCCAACAGCACTTCTTCTGCCAGCCTGGGGATTTAAGCACTGTTTTCACCAATATGCTCTCCCCTTTCCGAGGAGGAGGAGTGTGAGGAAGAAGGAGGGGGACAGGGCAGGAAAGCTGATGAGTTGAAGACTGGTGGTTAGTATGCTGTGCAGACAGGCAAATCAATTGGCCCCTGCCTGAGCATCTTAATCAGAAGCGTGTGGTTCACTGCAGTGGTTAAGCGCTACCGTGCTGGTGATGGCATCTTCTTCAAGAGACGCTATTGATTGCTCTTCTCTCTCTTCTGCGAAGAGATTCCAACTGTGTAGACAGCATCAGGGAGTAGAGCTGGTGGAGAAGTGCCCTCTTAGAGCTCTACGGGATTAGGATCGACAGTTTAATTTCCCTGGGGGCAGGCAAGCTGTCATTCTAACGCAGCCAGACTAGTGCGGGAAAGGGGAAGGAGATGGCTGTTTGAAAGGTCCATTGATTATCTGAATGAGCCTGGTGTAAGGCCAAAGATGGTGCAGTGCAAGGACCATGCAAACTGAGGCCAGGGGGCACGTGTTTGGGAAATATCTTTTGAGGGAAAACCACTTTCAGAGTGAAATGGAAGAGAACAGCAAGTTGCAGAGTGACCTTTCCTTGGAGCAGAAGAGAATCCCAGAACTGGATGGCATCAGGGTTGGGGATGTCAGAATCCTCTGGCGATGCTAACATACCAGCCTGTTAAAAAAAGGAAGTGAGTATGTGAACACGCAGATGATATTCAGTGTGGGAGTACCTTTTGGTGACTGTGTATTTGACTATGTGTGCAAGCCTCTGCACTACTCCATTAGTAGTTCTGTGACTTTTAAAATGCAAGGGCCTTATTACAAAANGTAGTCAGAGTATGTTTTCAAGAAAGGAGGATGTAATGTGATGTGACCACATGTGCCATTCTGTTTTTATAAGAAATTCCTTTAGATGTGAAGCAAAATCTTCAGTTCCTTCCTTTTTCTTATAAAAAAAAAGTAACAGCAATCCTTGTATAAAACATATCATGCTGACAACAGGAAGTCTATCCAGTTACCTATTTAGTGTGGACTCTCCAGCATGCCTTCCACATCAGTACCTAGACTGCAGGTCTTCTGAGAACACATACATGAAGCCTCTTCTGCTATGTTCATTGTATTGTATCATCAAGAAGAAGACAGCCAGGTCTGGAGTAGCTTTATAGTTTCCTTTTTGAAGACCCTGCTCATGAACATACCAATCAGCTGCCATCTTTATGCCGATACAGACATGAAGTTTTGTTGGCAGTTGCATTGTTTCTTTAGTTGTGAAATACTTGTTGTTTTAATTTGAAAGCTATTGAGAGTTAGGAAACCAGATACATTTTTCCTGCAAATGGAAATTTTACCAAAGATAGATCCTGAAAAATGCAGCTGGTGTTTCTAACCTTGTGCCCTCAGCCCCCCACCAGAAACCAGCTTGGATGTTACATACTGTAAGAGCAGGAGAGAGCAGAGGTTTAGCTGGGGGGCGTGTGGTACATTGCATGAACTATTACCAGGATGCAAGAGACTCAGGAGAATAACAGCGAGTAGAATCTCTTCACCAAACAGATTTAGGTTGAGTTGAACACATACGAGGAAATACATGCTTATCTAAACTGTAGGCAGTTTCACAAAGAACCAAATAATACCCACACTGATTGAAACCCTTCCTCAAAGGTGCTGCTGATTTGTGCTTAGGCAAAGAACAGCAGTGTGTTCGCTGTGGATTTGTGTGTGAATATGTACATCTAAGGAGAAGGGAGTGCTGTTTTCTTTGCATTCCCCACTTTCTTAGGTCTTATTTCTTCCTTTACACCAATAATCTACTGCAAATCCTGTTTTTTATTTCTGGGGCCCTGTTGCCCCTGTATTGACTGATGTGCAGGAGATACATGTCTGTGGGAGCTCACTGCAAGAATGAGGAATCTGAAAAACAGTGCAGCCCTAAGACTGATCTACCTAAGTAACAACTTTTTGTTGAAGCTCTCACTACACTTTATGTGTGTGCAGAGCATTGGGGAGGCTAAAAAATAGAACTACATTTGGAGAAGTACTGCTTCTTTGTCTGCATAAAATGGGGTTGAGTGGACGTGGATCCAAAGAGCAGTTCTTAGATAATCCTGATGCCAACCAACAGTGACACTGGTAGACTAAAAAGGTGGTAGCAGTGAGGTGTTGAGGGAAGAAGCCCATGTCCCATCCTGTTTAACTGAAGCTGCAGAGCATGGTGACATGTAAAGAAATTAGAATTATTCGGTGGCATTCAAGTGTGGTAAGATATTCATTCACGTGACACTTAAAGTACCCTGTGAGAGGAGACATGATTGACCATTTTTCATAAACCTCTTTTATTCCCTAGGTGAAAAATAGCCTTATAACAATTTGTATCACTAAGCATCTTTACAGCATGCATCTCTCTTTACTGAAGCCATTTTCAATTGTGTATCTGTGATTCAGCCTCAGCGATAATTCCAGACCTCAGCATAACCACATCGTTCAGAATGAAGAGGCGCAGTTAACTCCACCAGACAGTAAAATAAAACCAGCCCAGGGAACAGTGTGTGTATATGCTTTTGAATGCTGTCCATTTATGCTGTGCTGATACTAAAGCTTACTATTATCAACTGCTGATAGGCTTAAAGGATGCCATATTTTTTTCTTTTAGGTCAAAACCTCGATGAAAAGATGTGTAGAGTTTGAGAAGTCCGTCTCTACAGTTAAGAGATTGGAAGGCCTATCTTAACAGTTTGCAGTCTTTTCCATACTGTGCCCTATCTTACAGCCCTAAAAAGCTTTTGGACTCCCTCACCACCTGGTCATGCAGGAAAGGCAGTTATCACATCAGCCTGGGTCTGATTGGGAACTCAGGAGCATTGGGTCTCTGGTGTTGACAGGGGTTGGTGTTAATGCAACCCATAACGTGGAATTTCATACTCATAAGGTGGAGTTGCTATTCACTCTGACCAGTAGTGCATATTGGTGGAGTGTAAACCTCACTTTATATCACAAAATGGCTTTGTACTGTATTGTAATATTTCAGTCCGTCTAACGATTTTATCTACAACTGTGGTTGCAGCTAGTGGTCTTGCTGGAGGAGCCCAAGGACTGGGTCAGAACTGAAGGATGGGACACACACAGTCCTTTCCTGTGCTATGGCAGAGCAGCACAAGTCTTCCTCGAGTGTCAGTAATTGCACAGTAGTTGTACTGTCTTTTGGCTTTTGAGGTGGATTGGGCTGCTGGGATGCTGGTGAAAATGCTCCAGGCTCTTGTACGTTAGACTCAGGTATTTACTTATTTCTTGCACAGAGGAGATAGCTTTTTGGAGAATGTATAGGGGTTAAACACAATCTAATGTTTTATTCAACCATGTGTTCAGGGAGGAAAAAAGTGGTAGGTGTTGGGCTATACAAATGGATGGTGATACAGTGGTACCTCTGTCCTGACCTTGTCTCACACGCTCTGCAAGACAAACTAGACCCTTGAGACCTGAATCTCAGTCTTGGCAGAGCTGTGAGGATGAACTATGTCTGTTTGTGCAACGCATGGGAAAAATACATCTAGGTATTTTTACCTCATTGTTCTTAACCATTGGAACTTGGGACACAGCTATCTATCTCTGTGCTACAATATTCTTCACTCAGTTCTGGCCTCATATTGGTTTTTTCCGAACTGCAGGAACTCAATTAGGCACCAGGATTTGGCCCTTATTTGTCTGAAGCTGACAGGAAAATGAACATCTGATGAAGACTGAATCAGTTTAAATGCATAGTAAAAAATAGCTTCTTGCTTTGGACAAGGTGGAAATAAGAGCCAGCCCTGCTGCAGAACATCTTTGTAAGCCAAGGAGCTTGCAGTGTGTTTCAATGTGACCTCCCATTCCCCCTCATTATCTTCCACTTATTAACCCTGATCTAACTGTTATTGATAGCTCCATTATTCTGCTTGGGACAGCAGCGGTGGTCTCGCTGACCTTGCCCTGGGTGATCAGAAACTCATTCAATGTTCAGCGGACTCTTTGCAAAAGTATACTGAGGGGAAAGTATATTCAGCATGAGAAGCAGGCATGTGTTTTTACAAGGATTTCTTGTGGGGCTGTTAAGTATCTCAAGAGGTGCATTGTGCTCCACTAAATACATCAAAATCTTGTCTAAATTCCTCTTTAGTCTTAGAGATAAAAGTAGAAATAAGAACAAGGGATTAAGAACTGCTAATCCTTGATGTTTCATAGTGTTAATTGTGGGAAAGTGGCCCAGGAAATGAAATGAAAAACTGAGTCTCAGATTTTACTTGCTTGCATGGTTCTCTCTTTCTAGCCTGTCTGCCTCTTGGGCAGTATCAGTAGCTGCCTTCTAAACACTCACTGTCACAGAGAATAAAATTTTACCTTCCACCCTCAGAACCATGTGTACTGAATTTATTGGTGAGGTGACAGCACTTCTGTTCCGTCAAGAGTGTATAATCACAAGGACCAGATCCTGAGCACTTCATGTAAGTTGAGAATAATTAACGCTCTTAGAAAAAATGAATGAAAATTCTGGCTTCCATGAAGACTGGAATTTTATGATACTCTGGCTTGTGCCACTGAGGTTTAGGTTTCTACATGTGAAGTTGGAACACTTAGGCTGTAAGAAATATGTCTATAAGTTTATATTGATTTATCCAAGCTTATACAGATACATGTATTTATTTTAAAGTTATAATGCATTGTTTTGTGATGGAAATGCGTTAAAAAGTTCATTTTCTTCAGCAATTATTTCCGTTTATATCTCTCAATTACAGCAATAGTACTAGTCGGTTAATCACTGGTTTTAGTTGCCAGTTTCGGTGCACTTGCATGTAGCTCCATTGCTTGTATCACACATAGTATGCAGGAGTATTTAATTGCTTTAAAGTAGGGTCATCAATGGAACTGAAACAGATGTGCTTTCCATCTGCTCACACAAAAATGCATGCTAGTGTTTTGGTTTTAGGAAAGTACTATTTCAAAAGTCTAGTTTCACGATCAAGCTAGACCTTTTAATCTTACCGAAGATAATACTCTTGGTGTGCCTGCTTAATTGGAGACAAGAAGGGGCCTTTGGAACTTTCAGGTTGCTGCAATATGTCCCAGCCGAGGATGACAGCTGCACTTTTTCAAAGTCTTATTGGTGAAATGGGAAGTTTTCATCAGGTCCATAAAGACCACCTCTCTGGTTGCAAAAGAAGTTCACTGGCTTCTGGGCCAAACCTGGGTGCCTGATTCAAAGCAGGAAAGCAATAATGCATTTCAAATAACAGAAAGTCTCAATGGTATCATAAGACAGCTAAATATTTTCCTGGGGATATATTCTCAGAAGCAGCCGTTGGTTAACTTTTTGTTTGTTAAACAGTAGTAATGCTGATCAGCCCGGCTTGCAAACTTAAATTCAAACTATGGGAGTGGCTTGACATCACAACCTCTAAGGATACCAGGCAATTTTCATTATAAAGATAGGCAGCACTGTCAACTTGACTGATGATGAATCGAGTTTATTTCTTGCAGCCTCCTATTTCAGGAAAGGAACGTAGATGTTCATTTGTTCATAGAAGGGCCATGCGTCATTTTCCCTACTTGGGCCTTATTCCAGAAGAAGAGCTGATTTTTGCCTGAGTAAGGACTGCATTATGAGTTGACAGCATGGGAAAAGGAGGTGGCCTTTTCCAAGGGATGGTCCAGAAGCTGTGGAATCACAAACCAGTCATTTTAGTGGTCTGTCTTTGCGAAAATCTGTATGAAGTATTTTTTTTTTTTCAGTTACGAATTTCATTAAAAGGGAAATCATCCATGTTTTTTGAGGTGAATTTTTAGGAAGGGTGTTGCCTCTGAATCCATGCAGGAGACAAGGCGTACACATAGTTTTCCTTGGCCAGGAAGGGTCATTCAGTCTAGCCTTGTATATATCATGGGCCACTCAGGATCAAGCAGTTTTTCTTGTATTGAATCTAGCAACTTGTACTGGATTGAAGTTTATAAACTGAAAAAAAATGTTAATCAAAAATTATCAATCTGCTACTTCTTTGGGTAGTTTGTTTGAAAGGCTTTAAAAAATAAAACTATGTTTAATATTATATTAATTTATTATATTGATTTTAGTTTTATTTTAATTTCCAGGAATTGCTTCTTGACTTGTTTTTCTGAATTAGTTGGAAAGAGTCCTATAGTAGAAAGTACATCTTCCTATAGGATACATTCAAATTACTCCTATTATTTTAGTGATGAAAGTGGTTACTCTGTTCAGTTTCGTTTAAGATTGCACTGAAAACTTTTTTTTTTTTTTTATTTTTCCCTCTGGTTCTGTATTAGTTTTTATCATTTTCCTCTGTGTCCCTACCTTCTCAGTGGAACTATCTTCAGTTTTTTTCAAAATATTGTGGAACAAGGGATGAATATTTTTGCATCAAATCAATCAATTTTGTTTAGAGAAGGAAAGACACACTATTCCAAAAATGTTTAAACCTGGATTAGATTTAGCAATTCAGTGGGGGAAAAAAGTCACTACAGTCTGTGCATCTTAAAGGACAGCTGGAAGTGCAGTGTATGTTTCTTCTCTGTAATAGTAAACTACTGGCCAAAGTAATTTGAGTACCTTGTACTTGAAGATACCAGGAGTGATTTACCGATACCATTGAGTAGGCTTTGCAACACTGTGGTGACAAAGTGGTGTCCTCTTTCTGCAGAGGAGAAAAGAGGCAAAGACTATGTGACATGAAGAAGTTGACATCAGTCTGAGAAAAAACTGAACGCAGAAGCCTTAAAACTCAGTTTCTTGGCTTCTCAGGTTAATGTCCAGAAAGAATTAACTGGTCATGGGTCTGAAAAATACCACATGACATTTTTTCTTGGAAAAATCATAAAAACATTTAGTTTGGAAAGACCTTTAAGATCATTGAGTTGAACTATAAGCCTAACAAATGTTGCTTTGTGCTAAATATAGAATTATCATACCAGTTGTGCGATCTTCTCATAGAAGTGAAAAGAGGTGCAAAAGTGCTACAGTCCTATTCAGCATAATTTCAAGTTTAAATCCTATTACTTTTCTTAGCACAAGTCTGTTCTTGGATGTAGGTGTAATTGATCATTAATGCAAGACACACTGCTGTTAGACAGAAAGGCAATTCATCTCCTGTTAGCTTCTTTATTTCAAAGGCATAAAATACTTCAAGTTAGATGAAAATGAAGTGTTTAAAAATCCCACACTGTGAATCATTGCCATGTTTTCTCCATTTCCAAGGGTGAAGGATATTATTTACTTTTAAGAACACTCAAGGATTTCAGTGATGAAATAGCCACCTTGTGCTTTGAAAGAAAACGTGGGACAGCTGATGTTCCCTCGCATCTGAAAGGTACTGAGGTGCCAAATCAGAAGACCAATAATTAGCGTTTATGCACCCAGCAGGGTGCCAGATAAGAGGGGGAATTGCAGCTGATGAGAAAACAGTGGTTTAAGAAACCATCCAGATTAACTGAAGTGTTGATACAATGATAGGTATCACCAAAGGTAGGTACGTAGGTACAGTAGGTACCTACTACAGATCACGTAGGTACAGTGATCTGATCGGGCACAGGAGGGATGTGCACATCACAAAGGTTTTATACCAATGTACGCAAGCTCTTCTGCAGTAATAAAATAAATACTCAGTGGGGTTTAAGAGAATTAAGAGTATTTTAGTAATAGATTCTTACTGTAGCATTCCTAAAAGCATCCCATATGCTGATACAACTATGCAAGGTACACAGTCACATTTGTTATTTGCGTTTTGGAGACAAAGAAATGGGAATCCAGGGTAAAATTCTCTATCCCAAATAGTAAGAGATAGAATCATAGAATCATAGAATCATTTAGGTTGGAAGAGACCCCTGGGATCATCAAGTCCAACCATCAGCNTACTCAAGGTGTGGCCTCACCAGTGCTGAGTACAGGGGGACAATCACCTCCCTACTTCTGCTGGTCACACTATTCTTTATGCAAGCCAGGATGCCATTGGCCTTCTTGGCCACCTGGGCACACTGCTGGCTCATGTTCAGCCTCCTGTCGACCAGCACCCCCAGGTCCTTTTCTGCCAGGCAGCTCTCCAGCCACACTGCCCCAAGCCTGTAGCGATGCATGGGGTTGTTGTAGCCCAAGTGCAGGACCTGGCACTTGGCCTCGTTGAAGGCCATGCCATTAACATTGGCCCATCTATCCAGTCTATCCAAGTCCCTCTGTAGAGCTTCCCTGTCCTCAAGCAGATCAACACTCCCACCCAACTTAGTGTCATCTGCGAACTTACTAATAGTGTTTTCTATGTCCTTATCTATATCATCGATGAAAATATTAAAAAGGAAAGGCCCCAATTCTGAGCCCTGAGGAACACCACTTGTGACCGGCCGCCAGCTGGATTTAACTCCACTGAGCACCAAGATCTGGGATAGAATCTAATCTCTTATCCTGTGTTTCTTTTCCTAATGTATATTAGGGCTGTGGAGTTGTTTCCACTCCCCAAGAAGCAGCAATTGAACCATTCTTAATATAAAACAAACAAACAAACAAACAAACAAACAAACAAACAAACAAACAACAACAAAATAAAAACAAAGGAAGAAAGTATTAATTGATTCTCAGTGGATTAACCCACTGCCAGAATTCAAATCCTGCTTGATATTGGATCTACCAGTCACTTCAAATTAATTTACACCAAGAAAGCAAAGTACGACATTATGAACAGCTAATTTTAAACTGATTTCAAAAGAAACTGCATGTCAGGGCAGAGATTTTGAGAACCTTAGCAAACCCAGCAGAAAAACATTCAGTGTTTGTGTCAGACAAGTCCTGTGGCTTTGGATTCACCACTGCTGCTCCTCTGGCTTTGTGAACAGGATTGAAAACGGGGTAGAATGAGGGATGCTTTTTTCCAGTGGGAGCCATGTTCTGGAGAGTGTTTTAATAGGTGAATTAATTCTTGAAATTGCCAGGTACATGGCAAGAGTTCCCAGTTCCAATCTCACTCTGTAGTTCTCTCCTATTCAAAGCCAGGATGAGATTGTTTGCTGGACTTGATCATGGACTTTCAGTAGGTAACTAGGCTACTAATTGCATGGATCTAAACAAAAAGAAAAGGAAGTGATACAAGTCACTTAGTTTTCATGACGCAAATTTTCCTTTTAAAAAAAAAGGTTGTAATTGAAACAAGATGCTTATATAAAAGCATCACTTTCTAAGAGATACTGAGATTTATTTTTTTTGGCAGGAAATGTAAAAATGATGAGTTTTATGCACCAGGTATGATTTTAATTAAGAAGTACTTGTCATTTTGATTAACAGATTAATTCCTTTCAAAAGAAAGATTTTAACAATTAAAAAAGCTCACAAAACATCAATAAAAGTGCCAAAATAAATCCATCTTTTAAATAAAAATGTCAGTACGAAGTGAAATGTTTCATTTAATTTTATTGAGTGTGCACAAATTATTTTACACTTCCTTTCTCTCAAATTATTGTGAGTTTTGGGTTTGGGGTTTGATGTGCTACGTTTGTTTGTTGTTTTTTTTTTCTTAAAACAATCAACCATTTTTTAATTATTTTTTTTTATATTACTTGAACAGTTCATATGGTATGAAAAAGCTTTGGTATCTAGTGCTACCTTTCTACAAGTGCTGGTGAGCTTTGAGAAAGGGAAGATGGGTTTGGGGGTTATATATCCGGCTTATTTTGAAACTTGTGCAGATTTAGACAAATCACCTTCATTTCTTGTTCTTTAGCTCCCCAAACGCAAAAGGGAAATAAATGCTTCCCTCCCTAGAGCAAACGCTGAGCGGCTCAGATGGAAGCCACTGGAAAAGGACGAAGCACTGTGCAATATTATTAGCTTTGTTAATCCAGGTCAGCCTATTTGTTTCTCACAAAGACCGTAACGGAACTGAATGGCCTCTTTTCTGCTATTTGTATTTCCTCTGTGTTCTCCATCCTGTCTCCAAACTGAACAATTTTAGCTGTTGCTACAGGGTATAAAACTCTTGATTTGCGGCAGTAACTCCTGCAAAGATGCATTATAGGTGCTGAAGTGATTATCTTGAACAGGCAGAAAAGAGGTAACCTGACTGGCAATTGCATTCCACTGTCTGCCCCTCAGCCTAGCACCTGCTTTACTGACTCACTGCTCCATCCGGGAGAGCTTTATTCATTAGTAAGGGTCATTCAAGCATTTAATGGAGCTCTTTACTTTGAAACAGCTTTGTTTGCTCCTATCTATCTTTTAGGCTTCTTTTGCTGAAGACAAGTCCTTTAAAAGCATGTAATTTTGCTATGACTTTACTCTGTGAGCCTCTCCTTGCTGCCCTTTAGCTTTGCTGCCCCTCACCTGCACATGGAAAAAGTACCCAATAAATTAAAATTTTAGCTTCTGCTACCGCACCCCCACCCCACCCCTCCCTTTTTTAAAATAAAAAACCAAAATCTCCAGGCAAACCATTAAGAAAGTTCAGCTTCTTGTTGCATATTCTATGATG
>VZTM01014268.1:154199-184541 GCA_013400555.1 Jacana jacana
GTTTTTTTAAAACTTTTTTTTTTTTTTTTTTTCTCCTAACATTTAGAGGGGATCAGAGGATTTTAGCAGTCTGTAAATTTTATTCTTTCTATGATTCCTAGGGGTTTGGACCACGTACCAGATTATACCTACAGGCACACTTTAATATTAAAACTAACCAATTATTTTGGTTTTAATAGAATTTAAAAACTCTTAGAAATACACCCCAATAGCGTGGAGAATAAGATTGCTAGAATGGCTTAATATGGGTATCATTTAGGGCTTACTTGAAGTTGGAGGAAATATCCTTTTAGATATGCAAAAGTAAACTCTTGCTGTATTTCTTTCATTTTAGGCTTGAGTCTTATTTCTTTAAAAGATTATTGGCTTTCAAACTGTGTGCAGTAGTAGTTCCATTTGTACAGGGATAAGGGCAGGATATAGTTTCAGTCCGAGTCGTCTAGTCAAGGTAGTTCAGACCTTGACTAGCATGCTCTGGTTCTCTTTGGTTTTGCATCTGTCTAATTCCTATGTAGTAAATGCTCTTTGACTATATGTCATTGCTGAGTGATGCCAATACATATAACCCAAGCAAAAAGTATTTTTAACATTTGTATTTCCTTGCACTTCTCGAATGAGAAATACTTCTTAAAATGTAAATGTATATGCCAAAGTGGATATAGGGGCCAATAATAATCTATTAGCTTTTGCATCAATACAATAGTTTTCTAACTGGACTGACATTAAGTTTATGCTTAAAACAACCAAGCAAATGACAAATTATGATGATAGGCCAATTTTTTTCTTTAATACACTGTTTACAAAGTCTGTGATATTGCTTGGGGGATAAATTGAGTGGATAAAACCAGATCTTTCTCTGGTATAAATCAGCCTGCCACCTCTAGTGGCAAATAAAAGCAGGTTTTACTATATCATCATTTATGGAAATTACCAGGGAGGTAGCATAGAGGGAAAAAGATCTCTCTTTTTATGGGATTTAAGTCCTTAAAAACATATCATGAACCCATTACAGACTTGAATACCCAAAGAAGAAGATACCGNCTTGTCTCAGATATGTGTTGTGGCAGTAACTCCTTCTGGTTAAACCCTTATCAAAAAGCCAGTGGGAACCTGCACAGTTTCTCTCCATTTAAACTAATTGATTTTCACATTTGGATCTAATTGCAGGCCATAAACCTCATAGATAACATAGAAACATTATTCTATTATTCTACGGCCAGTTTTGGAAACAAACTGGGGCTTCCACTCAGAGTCAATGATTTTTCCATTCTGCTTCCTGTAGTCACTCACCACTACTAACTGCTTAAAACTCAAGAGTGCTACAATGTTTACTAGGAGTGTTTATGGCAACCTATAGTAATTGTGGACTTAAACTTACACCCTGAAACCCAGGAGACCAGATCAACCAGGGGGAGTAGTAAAGCTTCATTTAATTCTGTAGCTTTGACTTGTCCTAAATTCATAACAAGAGTTAGGCTGTGCTTCTGACTGTGATTCAGACTTTGCCAGATGGGTACAAGCCATCATTCGCCAAGAGAAGCACAGCGTGTTTTATCGTGAAATACAGAAAAACACTCTACACTAGAATGGCTGGGTGCTTTTGACTGAAAAATAGACAGGTCTGTGTCTGAGATTATACAACTTTTTCCCTTTGGGTTATCTGTTTGGATCAACATAACTGGTAGGTTGGATCAAATGGATTATTTCCACTTGACCAATATGAAACAAATGTTTAGATTAACCCTGAGAGATTATTCTGTTTGTTGGCACGTAATGGTATCTCTGGGTAGCAATCTGTGTGTGCTCACAGGCCAGGAAAGAGATGCCCCTACAATGCATTTGGCTGGTGATGCTTGTTCTGCAGTCCACAGAAGCTGTTGCTTTCTAGGGTTGTTAATCCACAGAACTAAATAATTGATAGATAAAAAGGTTGAAAATGCTGGTTTTGGCATCATCTTTACAGTGTCTCAGAGAATGGAACTCACTGTTGTCCAGTGTATTTTTACAGAAGCACGCAAAGTAACTTAGATAACAAACCTGGCTCAGATTTGTAGCTCTCTGCGAGTTCTAGCTGTTCTACGCTGCTTGTTCAGCAGCTGCCTTTCTTTGGATTTTGGCAAACAAATGGCATCAAGTTCATATACAATAAAAAACACTCAGAAAAAAAAATACAAACAAACCCAATCTCTTTGCATCTCTGTTTGTGAACCAAAATCAGATCATAAAGAAGTCTGTTCCTTGAATCAATGAGGCTGTATGTAGTCTCTCCCGTGTGGAGCTTTGCATGAAAGCATTTGTCATTTCATTTCACATAATTATACATCAATGAAATGTGAAAATGCCAACAGTTGTTCCATATTTTTTTGGCACTGAAGCTGATTTATAGGGTGCTGCTTTCCTTCGATGTCATTATTAGAAAAAAAGAAATGTGAGTAGTGAAGTAGAACTTCAGCATTTGAATTTCAGATGCTGGATTTTCAAAGTTTGCACAGAAAAGCAACATGAGTTAGGAAGATTTATAGCAACACTGAAGCCGAAACACGTAACTGTACAATTTTTCCCTTTTGGTCCTTCCCTGGTTCTCTTGGGGCTCGGGCACCAAAATGTATGTTACAGGTTTTTGGGAAAGCCAAATGAGTGATAATTGTTGGCACATGGAGATGGTAGAAAGACTTTCACTGTGATTGTGAAGAGCCAGGACCTGCAAATTGACTGCAACATTGTGTTTTTGCGTAGTCTCTCACATCAGAACAATTACTGTCCCGAACACTACCCTTTCTGTTTCTCCTTGTGCTTCCTTGGGGAAACACAAATGCAGTGGAAACAACCCATAGCCTTTATGGGAAATGCTTAGATGGGATACAACCTCCAAGAGGAGGCTCCTGCCCCTTGGTTGCTCCCTCACGTTTTTATTCACCAATTTCTTTTCTGAATGTCTGGCTGGACTTCTGTCCTCTTTGCCACAAGACTTGAACCATGGTGGAACAACTCCTTTACCTGACAAGTTTTGGCCTCCACCTGAAGGGTATTCCATGGCTTTCCAAATTGTGTGGAATAATGGGAGCAGCTGAGCCCATGGAGAAACAGGGAGAGGTAAAATCCTGTGCTGTGATTTAAAGAGAGATTGCTCAGAGGCAGTTTGGCTAGAAGGTGCCTGGGAGACATAGCAGTTACTTTGATTGGATTTGTGCCTTGATTAATTATTATTTTTTGTAATGCTAGTGACACCGTTATTGCCATGTGGCCATGATAGTGCTGAATTAAGCAAGCAGCGGTTTACTCCAGGCCCAAGCAGCTGCCAGTTTTTCTAGTTTAATATGCATTCATCTTTGCTGTATTCAGGGGAATGTGTAATGAAAATCACCATATTAGTTACGAGCTGTCTACAGTGAAGAATTTCAATTACTGAGGTAGAGTGTCAGCTCACTGCAGAGAGGGGGTACAGCATGACACATCAGAATAACAAATGTGTGACAGATCCATTTTAATTGTCTTTCTTATCTGTACTTAACCTCTATTCTTTTAAGAAAAAGGAGAATGGAAGAGAGGAGCTAACCCTTTTTTTCATAAAGATAATTGTAGAAGGTAAAACACAGAGGATGGAAAAGCAGCCAGCAACCATCAACCTATGAAACAACAATGTCAGGGAGTCCCTCCATGGAGACCGGCTGGTATGTGTTTGCTGTCCTGATCAAAACAGTTTCCATATGATCATCTGATTGGATATTCCTGCTGCTCGCCACTGCATTATTCATCAGGTAAAGAGGACCAGCTGGCAATCTTTTGTCAGAAGCAGGGTTTTGAAGGAGGTTGTAATAGAAGTTCTGCCAATGGTTCCCTGTACCCACACAGGCATGCCTTTAAGCTGCTCCCTCTAGAGCAGTGAGGACCGGCTTTTGTCCTGTTGATCTGTCTCTAAACATTTCATCTTTGTACCAGAATTATCCTTGTCCAGGTAGGGGTGAAGGGTTTGTTTTTTTAAATGATGGCAATGGGGTTATCTCCAGGCTTGCAGTCTACCCAGCTTGATTCCCTGCAGCTGCACAAGTATCTTTCCTGCCAGGTATCTCTGGGGCAATGACACAAGTCCTGAAGTCTTTTGTAAGAGACCTGGCATACTTCAGTATGTAAGAGCAACACCGTACCAAATGTACAGAAATATTTTTCTTCTTTTTTATTTTTTGTGAATGCTGTGGAATAGGATAAGTCAAGGTGGAAGTGTTTAGAAATCAGTGGATCGTTGGGTGGGTCTCGTTTTATTTTCCCCTAGAAATAAAAATGACTTTAAAAGCCATGGACTTTTCCAGGATGTCAGAATTATAATTACTGCAGCAAAAGGAGGCCCTAATCACCTCTAATCCATCCCGTGTCTGCCAAGTGTAATTTGAATGTTAGGTGCTGATTCTGGCCATCTGTACTGTGGGCAGAGCAAGATGATCCTAGTGTTGTATTTCAAGATGACTGAAAGGTGCAAAGTAAACAGTATCAAAGATGAAAAAGCAGTCTGGAACTTTGAATGGGCTCTTGGGATCTGACTCATGATTTCTGCTTGACAGTGGCCTTTCACGTTAGTCTAAATATGTGACATAAATATTCATGAGCAACCCCGATGAAACATGCTGCACAATTTTTCAGCTGTGTTGGGAGATTCTTCACCTGGTTCCTTAAAGATGCTACCGGGATGCTGTTAACTTAGAGGTTATATTATTCATTATGATGGATTGGATGTAATGTTTTAAGAGAAGAATCAAAATAGTTTTTTGATCTAATGTTTCAAGATATAATAATCACATTTTTGGTTTTTTTTATTATGCAGAAAAGCCGTAAAGAATTTCTGTTGGAGATTTTTGACAAGAGCTTGATTTTTAAGCACATGAAAAAATACTAATTCTTTAACACAGGCTCAATTTGGTAAGACTAGTTATGTTTCACAGAAACATCCTGAGACTTGTTCTGAATTGCTTTGCATTTCTGCTTCCCAGTGAGATGGACATTTTAAGAGGCATTTGGTTCTAAAAAGAGACATTTTTTTCTTTAATGGAAAACAAAACCTAGGTCTTTGCAAGTAATGCATGTAGCTCATTGTGCTGTGCTTCCTTGGCTTCTCACTTGGTCTCTATTCTTTTATATTTACCTTGCCAGAACACTACTATACACTAAACTACTGGGTGGCTATCAGTGCTGGATAAATTCCAATTGCTTTATTAATGGTTAATGGTGCCTTGTTTGAGATGGTGCCTGTGTGTGATCACTATTGGAAGATGCTATTTCCTTAGTGTTGAATCCCAGAAATAACAAAATCCATTCCTTGGATTCCTCTCAAATCCAAAATCTTCTGTATTCTCACGCTATTTTTGTAGTTTCTGTGTTTCATTTTGTCTGGAATTCATGTTTCTCTGTTAGTACTTAATATATAGCCTACCTAGCTTGAGTTAACTGAAGATGCTAAACCACATCAAATTACTCAAGCATCACTTATTGTCAAATACAAGATATGTAGAAAGTTGGTTTCTATTATTGTGTGTTCCTCTCGGGTACAGCACACAAAGCTGTTTGGATATGACGTGTCATGTGTGTACAGACACGGCTAAGAGCATCTCAGAGGTAAATTATGATGCAGTGCTGGCAGGTTATAACCAATTCATGCTGACCATTAACAGTAATAAATAACTAAGCTATTATCAATGTTAAAAAGAATGGTGGACCACTGGAACAGGTTGCCCAGGGAGGTGGTTGAGGCCCCTTCCCTGGAAATATTCAAGGTGAGGCTCGATGAGGCCCTGGGCAACCTGGTCTAGCTGGGGGTGTCCCTGAGACTGCAGGGAGGTTGGACTAGATAACTCTACAGGTCCCTTCCAGCCTGGACCATTCTATGATTCTATGATATTTCCCAGTTTTCTGCAGTTTTGGAGAATGTAAGCCCTCCCAGAGCTTGGAGCTGCTCCTCCACGCAGTTCACTCTCGTCCCTGGTGACATGCACTGTTCAGAATCATATCTGAACAGAGCATCTGATGTCTTCAAAGTTAAGTATCTCAATCTTTTGACTTCTGTCTTGATACAAGTGAGACTTAAAGCTCCCACTACCTGTGTACTTTGTCAACTGCAATTTCATCAGCCTTTTAAAGACACAGAGGGCAACGTTACCAGGATCGCTGTGTACAGAAGTGTTGACTAGCCAAGCCTTGGACTTACCTAGATGCTGAAGCTTTTCCTTGGTTTGCATGTCCAAATTTTAACCTTCGTGGAGTAATTAAGATGCATTTCCACTTCTGACAAACATGACTCTAAATAGTTTCTAGGCTTAGTTACAAATAAAGAAAATCCAAACGTATTTCCACCTGGCTATCCCCCGTCAAATCTGAAGTTAAACCAAGTAGTGTAGCTTTGACCAAAAAAAGGGAAGGAGGGATAAAAAATGCTTCAGTTATTATTTTCTGCAGAACCATCAGATTAGATTACAAAGTAATAAGGCTCTGTTTTGTATGTTTACTGAGGTGCAAAACCTTATCGTGTAGCTATTTAAATTATTAAAGGCAGTGAGAGGGGATAGGATACAGGCCACACAAGAACTAACAACTCTTTCAGAGTAGCGTAGCTCCTGGACTATTTTTGACCACAAGGTGGGTGAAACTCGGTCCAAATGAATGAAAAATTTATGTGGAATACACAGTCCTGTGTAAGTATTTAGCACTTGTGACTATCTACTTTAGAGAAGAATATAAGCTATAAAGTGTGATTCTGTGCTGTAAAACGATGGAATCAAACTAAGAGATCTGCTCTTTTTCTGTGTTCAGTCAGACTACCTGACTTCTGAGACAACTTATTAATAGGTTTTGATGGTATCCACAAGACTTATAAGATGACATGATTAGTTTAGTAATGGCAATTAAAAGACAGAGGTGCGGGAGGAGTAGAGTGAGGGGAGAGAAAAGAGTATTGTGTATTCAAAAAAATCCAGTTCTAATTGTCTGTATTTTATTAGACAATTACTTTTGTAGGGAGAAAAATGGATCAACTCTGTGCTGAGACTTGGACTTTAAATCAAGTCAATTAACACATTGCTTTGGCAGAAATGGTCTATACATCTTTTAAAAGCCTTTAAACAGGCATACCGGTATCCTAAAAATCAGCTCCAGCAGTTTATTCCCTGGAATAGAGACTGAAGTGGAACATGTGAAGGAGATTATGGCACAACTAAACAAGCAGCTCTGCTTACTACAGGGTGGTGGGAGAAACAGAGGAGCACAGACCAGGTCACAGAAATCAGCTGAATGTGAATGTGAAGCTCTTATGGAACCAAAGTGGCTGAAGGCATAGAACTTTCTGCCAACTTCTACTCTGTGGCTGCTGTTCCCTCAGTTGATGGCAGGGCATCAGTATCACCTAGATCATAACCACGGGTTCACAACTGTGTTACTCAGATGTCAGGGAAGAGGAAGAAGAAAGCTTAGCAAATATTGATGGGGATGGCATCTTATTAGAGGAAACAAAGAAACAAGCCTCCCCAAAATGTGAATTTAAATCTACACTCCTGACATGGATTTGCTGGGATTCCAAAAGTCCATGTGTCAGCAAACAAGTGTCACTTAGTCTCTGGGAGGCTAGGAATGGGAAAACCTATGTAGATTCAGTTGAAGGAGAAACACTCTGAAGAGTTACAGAAGTGGATTATGAAGTCCAGCATACCTCCCGTGCCCCCGAATTTGACTATGTCCAGCTATCACTGGCTCTTTAATGTGCACATCCCTGGTGTGACACATAGCAAGACTGTTGGAGCTGGATCCTGGCAGGTTTCTGAGACTGCTGCTCTGCACCCCACTGTGGCAGGACATGGGCTGGACCCACTGCAGGCTCTTGAATGAAGCCTTTGTGGAGAAACTATGATCCCACCCCTCCAGGGCAGTAGGGCTCTATTCTGGACAAGTTGGGACTGTCTCAATCAGCCTCTGGGAGACACTGTAGCTCTGAAGTAACCTCCCTGTTCCACTGGTTCAGCTTTGGGACCACACCAGCTGTTAGGCAGCAGCCCTGGGGCCCAGAGAAGTGGTGGAATTGCCACTCCTGGAGGTATTTAATAGATAGGTAGATGTGGTGGTTTTGTCATTGTTAGGTTGATGATTGGACTTGATAACCTTAAAGGTCCTTTCCAACCTGGACAATTCTATGATTCTCTGGGCAGTCAGTGTCAGCCCAGAGTCCAGGTCATCAAGGAAGTCTGTGGTCAGGAGACAGGTCCACGGTTGAGCTGGAATGCAAATTAACAAATCTGGATCAGAAGGGGGCCAGACACAGCCCTGGGATGGGGCAGGGAGACCAGACCAGGGCAGGAAGGATCATGGTGGGCTAAAGTGTCCTATAGAAATGTCACTTCTTCCCTTCTGTGACAAAGCTGTACTCAGTGATGAAATGTGCCTTTCTTGGTTTGAATTTATTGGTTAAATTCAGTCATAATATTTGTCAGTGTAACAGCCAGGAGTAACCAGGCGATGGACCCGTTGGAATACAACCCCTCACAAAACATTGGAAGCAGCTAAGGTGGCCACAGTCCTGGCCTGACTGGGCTGCTGTGACCTTCCAGGACAGTAATGCGCTGTGTTTACACCATTGATTTAGCTTTAACCACCTCACATTTCACTTGAATCTCCAGATCACCTCTGTTTGCTTTGTACTGTTTTGGCTCCCGCTGTATTTCTGTTATTGGAGAAACGAAGTAAAGTGATTAATGACATTTAAATTAATTAAAACAATCAATTAATTAAATTAATCAATTTAAATTAATTAAGTTGATTAGTGAAATGAATTCCAGTAACTCAAATCCCACTGCCTGCTTTAATTCTGTGACCTTGGTACTGGAGCACATTGTGGTGGGCTGTCTGATGGGCACCAGAAGGAACTTCCCTGAGCCTCAGGTGCAATGAATTAATCACCAGAGGCCTCCAGGGCCCGTGATGTGCCTCCAGTGACTTGTTTAGTATCTGTTTTTCCACCCTATTCCTCACGTACCAGGAAACGGCTACAGAGGCCCTGGTTTTACTTTGTTTTGAATACTAATGTGTGTGCCACCAAGAGATTATGAGTGTAAGTGTATTTACTGCTTGAGTGTCTCCTGCCATGTTGCTGTCATGGGACCTGTACAGAATGGTCTGCATTTATTTCTGAGTTTCTGTTTAGACTGATTCTTACTGATCCTTTCGGTATCAGCCCAGCTGGATGGTTAGTGAATTTGAATAGTACAATGTAGAAGTGTAAGGAAAACTCCTAAGAGATGAGGTAGGGTGGCTGCTAATGACCGCAAGCCGTTGAGTGATGTCAGCTGAGAAGGTTGTAACAGGGGCATAATTTTATAGGTTCCTTTTACTTGTAAGGTGAATTGAAAGCATTTTGGGATCATATTGATGCAGCACTGGAGAAACTTAAAACCTAAAAGTTTTCCTGATACTTCTGTTTGAACAAAGGTGAGGAATCTTCATAATGAAATGGCTACTTAATATAAAAGACTGCATCTGTACTAAAAATAGTAAAAGGCAAAAGTATTCTGGATTTTTTTCATACTGAAACTAGTTGCTGAATTTGTGCAGAATATCAGGTATTTGTTTGAATATTTTGCATAGTCCTAATTACTGTTACTTGCATGTGTACCCTAACTGTTGTCTCATTAAACATCTTGTGCCCAAAGTAAGCTATAATCTTAGTAGTTAAGATGAAGAGCAGAAGAAAAAGAGATGTTGGAGGCAAGAAATAGAGAGGAAAAGACAATAATGTTGTATGCACACCACTGGGTTAAGGAAGTTCTAAGATTGCAAACGCAGCCTGTATATAGATCTAGACTATACTTTCTGAAGCACACCAGGACTAATGCGTTTAAACATCTAGGTGTTCAAATATCTTGCCAATACATTCCACAATTTCATTATCCCTGTAGAGATTTCTGTTTCATAATGACATAGCTGTAACTGACGATCATGTGCAGAATTTGTGACTCAAGAGGTAAACCCAGATCTTCTAAATCCTGATCTTTTCATATCTAGGAATTTTTTCTTGTGTTTAGGTTCTTGGAATCTGCGTTCAAGTTTATATCTTATAAACCAGAGGGATTTCAAAGTACATGGTAAATATATTCCAGGCAAATTCTTGAAGTGTATAGCACAAAACTACAGAATTAAGGGGTTACTTGTTTCCAAGGGATATACAGTATTCATATAGCATCGCAGACAAGCCTGGAAAACATCAAGGGACTTAATAGAATACAAGAGCTGCCAAGAGCAAGAAACAAAATAAAGCAGAAGAAAAGATGGTGTATACTGGAGAGGGCTGGTTGCTGAGTCTGTCAAGAGAGGCAGCATAACTTCTGACACAGTTTGAGTAGAAATTAAGGGCATCGAAAGGAGCTGGATGATGTCTCCCCTGAGACCTTTAGAGCAATTAGAGAAGGGAGAGGATCAGGAGATGTGTTTACAGATAAAAGAGACTAAGGAGGCCTAACACTTTGATTGTAGGATTAATTACTTGGATATTGATTTAGGTAACAAGTATGCAAAAGCTAAGGCAGATCCATGTTTGCAAATATAATTCTAAGGAGAGCTGCCTTAGAGAAATACATTGAAAACTATATAATATGTGGCAATTTGGGGATGCTAAAACATGAAATGAATGACAAGCTAATATCCAGTATTTCTCAACAATTTTTGTCTCCCATGGATCTCAATAGAACTTTTTATGTTAGTGAACCAAATCTGCTATTTTTTTCTGCACTGAGTCCTATATTCATGTACCCTTGAGTAATAGCTTGAAATAAATGGAACAATTGACAGAGTTGAGTGTTGTGCTGAGTGAATGAAGCAAAATTTAAACCTCAGATTTTACTCCTGCTCTGGCCAAATTCCCTTTCATTTGTGGATGAGTAAGGACAGAACAAACACCTCAAGTTTCAAAAGAGTTATTTGCTAAAAACGGAGTTAACCTCTATGCTTGTATTGCGGTGATACTTATATTTCTGTTAAGGATGGAGGGGAAGGAAGCAGTGGATGCTTTTGTTTTACAGTCTACAAAGAGGTGAGGTAACAACAGGGCACGTGTCGTGGTGTCTGAAGCAGCAGTGCAGAGGATCTTTGGTAAGAGCAAACTGATAGCTGCCAAAGAGATTCCTTCTGATAGCCAAACCAGTGAGCCCCAGGGAAGGAAAGGAGGAAAATACTTGGAAGGATAGCCACGATGAAGGCTATTGAAGTGGATAATAAAATCTCATGCTGTGTATAAAGTGATGGCTGCGTACAGACACTTTGGATCCAGCCATCTTGTTTGAAGCAGCAGCAATGCTTGGTAAGTGGTTTTGCCTGTACAGTTTTCTTCCAACATCAGTCTCACTTTAAATATTCTGTCTTGGGTTTCATAGAAGAAGCAGTATGTGATAATGCTGTGTGAACATTTAACAGCAAATGCTGTTTGCACTGAAATCAATTTTGCGTCATAGCCCATTTGGTACCTCAAGGCAATGCAACATTTGAAACTGCAAAAGCTTTAGTATGGCATGTAGATTACACAGTAGAATCTTCTCCTTGTCAGGATATGCTTAAACTGTGACTTTGATGATGATGATAGTTAAAAGGGCTCCTATTCCTCCCTTCTCTTCAGTTTTGTTCACAGAGCTATTTGTGAACCAGAGTGCAAACTGATTCTTTGAAATAATTCAGCTTAAGGATAATCCTTTCTCTTGTTTGCCAAAGAGGGGCAGAATCCAGAACACAGTGGTGTAACCTCACTACCAGTTGTCCTGGCACAAAGAAGGGACAGCACAGTGCTGTATGAGAGCACTAATAAGCAACAGAGAGCAAGAGCTCCTGAAGCTCCATTCTCAGTCTTGCGTAACTCCATGTTTACCCAAAAACTAGTCCTTTTGATGATTCGTAGCAGGAGAGATGATACAGCTGCCAGAAAAGTAATACACTGATATGTATATAGTTATATAAGGTTATTTTATCTTAACATGTGTCTTTTCTTCCTAATATGACACTGGGTAATGTCTTCCCATACAGGTAAAAGGGATTAAACATTTTCCAACGGATAAATGGAGTCATAGAATCACAGAATCACAGAATCATAGAATATCAGGGATTGGAAGGGACCTTGAAATATCATCTAGTCCAATTCTCCTGCCGGAGCAGGAACACCTAGATCAGATCACTCAGGAATGTGTCCAGGCGNTCTCTAGCAAGTCCCCTACTTTCCCATAAAGGATGCTCTGTAGTGCAAAAAGGTGTTATAGCAACAGGTAGGCATGTGTTCACTGTGACAGGGAGGAAATGAAAGGTTATGGCATACTCTGTACATGAATATTTGCTAATGTGGCTGTGTGTGCTATCTTGTGCTGCAGTAATACCCACTGGTTGATTCCAGATTTCTCATGTACCTTGAAATGAACATGTGTGGATCTTCGGGCAGATTTGGTGGCATCACAGCATCCTAGGGCTGTTCCCTCTTGTTGTGCTGATTTACCCCAGATTCAGGTGGGGAGAAAGCTTATAAATATCAGTGCAGAGGTTGGTCAGGCACAGCAGTTTGGGGGTGCTTCCAATCTGGAACACCATGTTTGCATGTTAACAAGTAAGACACGCCAGGGCAACTAAACAAACATAATCTGTGACCTGCTCTCTTTTACTGGTACTTCAGTGTGATGAGCTCATTAAGGGTAAATCTGCTAACACTCATTTCATGTTGGCAGAAGACCGGTGCATGGTGCATGCTGCCATCTCAACAGGAGATCAAGAGATATCCAGCTCTGACATGACCCATTATTGCTAAATAGCAAATTTGTGTAGTTACTTGTGTTTCATGAAAGTGCTTGATGCACATTAAAAGAAACCTTTTGAACCCAAAGCTCATTAATATTTTTTTTTGTTCGTCAAATTTGCAGGCAGGCTGCTGAAGAGCCCAGTTCTCAGCGCTCCCCTGTCAACTATCTAATGAATATGGATGTTATTTGTAATGCTCTTTTGGGGCAAAGGCCCAAATCCTAATGTCTGTGTTTCCCCCTTGGCATTAACTAAATTTGCAGCAATTAGGGCCCAATCTTTTGAAGTGCTGCGAGCCCTTAACTCTGCTGATTACAACAGACTTGGCATCCTGACCAGAAAGGCCATTATGCCAGTGGAAATAAGTGGAAGATCTTGGCATGGAACGGGTTCCATGTAGTCATTTTTCCAGCTTTCTGTGTACAGTTTCCGTTCCTAAATGAAAAATGGTTAATGCTTCCTTTGACTCAAGAGCAGATCCACAATAATGATTAAGTTTTGCTTGAGACTGATTCACTTTCATGATAGGCATAATTATTTGTTTTTAATTGAAGTCTTAATACAGAGAATTGATCAACTTCTGTAGGTAGATATACGCTTGGGAATTGCCCAGCTTCTTGGTACTTGTAGTTAGATATTCCTACTTTTCATGCTTAAATGTATCCAGCCTCAGCAGTGCCCAGTGGTTCACCACCAAGCAGTAATCAAATGGTAGCAAAGTCCAATGGAGTTAGAAGGCCCTAGTAACACAGTGGTGTCCCTATCATTATTTCTGGTTATAAGTAGAACTCACTTTTCTTCTACGGCTGTCAGTTGGTCCAGAATAACTTGTCTTGAGTAATCTCAACCACTAACCAAAAGCTTGAATTGGGACTGCATCCCATCGTAGATAGTTAATTATTATACTAGTTTCTTCAGACTGAGGTTGCAAAGGGGTAATGTGAATGAAATGTGTGCTGCCACTACTTCTGGTCAGTCCTAAGTACATCATGCTGTTTGCATTAAATATTATACTCCACGCGATAATTGTCCATTACATTTTGCTGCTGCTACCTCTGAGAGCAAAGCAACAGACTTTCCCTGATAGCTAACACTGCAGACTGAACTAGAGTCCTTGGGACACAGATATGCATTTTCTTATGATAACTCTTCTGCAGAACCTTTCCTCCAGAACATGGGAGAGGCAGGTATACAGTGGCAACATATGATGATTTATCAAATTTCAGCAGTTAGAGGCCTTAACGTGAACAAAAGGGAAAGCTTAAAGACATAACATTGGACTAAAACATTTGCCACACATTTTGGTAGACTTCAAAATGATCACTAACTGTTACCAGACTTGGGAGAGGCATGTGTGGTGGACAGCAGTTAAAGCTTTTGAACCTGAAAATACAACAGTTACAGGGTGGCATTGCATTGGCAGGGTTGGTATATACATCTTGACAAGGCAGGTGAGGCTGACTTTCAATAGGAAGAGTGGAAGGGAGTCATCAGGAATCAAAAGCAGTGAGTGAAATAGGTCAGGAGCAAGAACCTAGGTAGAGGATTCATCACCTAAACATGAGGTGGTTTTGATAAAATTAATTTGAATACACTGCCAGAGGCATCAGATAAAGGACATGTAAGTGAAATTTGTTTACCTGACTGCTCTACCCTGTGTTAATAGTCATACTTTCCCAAATATTTTAGTGACTTGCAACTTTAAATAAATAAATCCTGGTAAATAAAGCCTGATATGGGCTTTTATCTTTTCTTGAGCACGTATAGAAATCTAAAGCTTGCTCTTCAATGCTGCTTAGATTTCAGTGTAACAATGACTCTTATTGAAACATCTTAAGAAGTTGGACTGAGGGATAAAGATATGGGTTTTAGATGCATATATATGTATGCAGTGAAAATACATTGATGTACAAGATTTAAATACTAAAACCTATAAGCTAGTAACTTATCAGGCTCTTGTCATTTATCCTCTTTGTCTGTGCAGTATTGCACAATATAATGCAAATCGCATTAGGCCTATTTTTAGATGGCAGTTCTGTGATAGACATATCAGGAGCATAGATTAGGGTAAAGATGGTCGTAAACCTTTCTCAAGTTAAGGACTTTCAAAGCCTTTGCAAGATGAGTTACAAATCAGAGAGGCACTGGCTAATGGAGACAACAAGAAATCATTAGCATTCTTGCACACAACAGAGCTGTGTACAGTGTGGGGAAGACTTTTATGCCATGGCTGTTATCAGTAGAATTCCACAGAAATCTTTATTACAGCATGGCAAAAAAAAAATGACAGCTGGCCTCTGGTTATTCATCTTGTCCCTCTTCATGAGATCCATCTAGCGTTCTTAAATGTGGAGTGGATTTACCTTCTCCTGTCCTGTTCAGTCACTTGACAAAAAGGTTCTAGTCAGAGATGAGGTCCACTGGGGAAAATGAAAAATACTTTGAGTTTAAATAAAACAAACAGCTGATGAGTAGCAGGATTTATTGTGAGAAGGGGCAAAAAATTTAGGCAGTAGGAGAGACTTTCTATTTGTAAGAGTAATGGAAAGTGAAACATTGGAAAAATGGCTGTGAAATCTTTATAATGGGAAACATGACTTGGTTCCACCTTGGATTAGATCTATTTTGGGGTCCCTTCCAGACCTATTTTCTACCATTATGATCATTTCATCCGCCTACATGACACAGCCCAGGAGATTTCATCAAGTCCAAAACTGCTGGGAGAATTAGAACATTTGGCCTGCCTTCTCTGCAGGCTGAGTCACTGCGTTTACACTTTTCTGGCCCTGAGGCCAAGCACACAGTCATATTGACCAACCACCCGTATAATTTGTTGCTGAGTTTGTTGCTGGGTGTGCTGTCAGGGCTGCCTCTTGAGCAAGCTAGAACAAACTCCAGGGCACACCACTCCAGGGTGCTCTTGGCTCTTATACATGTAAGCTCCAGGATTCTGCCTCCATGAGCAGCTTCCATCCATCTGCTCTCGTAGAGGTATTATGTGGCTGATGGCCAGCAGGCCAGATGGTATTGAGTGCTTTCCTAGAAGAGTCCCAAGCATCAGCTGCTACAGGGATAGGAGGAGTTCCTAAGCGCTCTGAGCACAGGCCAGGTTTAATTAGCCTCTAAAATAGTAGAGGGGAAATGAGGAGGTCAGGAAAAATGTTAGATCTGGGGAGTTCTCTGGGACAAGACAGGTGTAATGCATGTCAGGTGTATCATGTAGTGGTACAAAGTCAATTTGCCTACATTCAGCTTTTCTGTACTTTAAAGAGCTCAGCTCTCCTCTATACAGGTGAAAAAATTCCTCACAGTGACTTAGACATAATTCAGTCAACATTTGCTCTGTGTTTTGTTAACCAAGACAGACTGACCTTCACTGACCTCCTCAGACATCTTCCAGCAAAAACTGGCAATTCTTTCACTTGCTGTTTCTGACTTTAACAGTCAACCAAGTCAAAGAGCTTTGGGGTTTTTACTAAAATGAGAAGAAAAAGAAAATCCCTTCTTCATCTTTGCCATTCAGCTTGTTTTTCTATTTGACACCTGGTGTTGGACCTTATGTCAGTCTGTGCTTTGGCAAATTTCAAGTTCAATAAACACATCCTTAACACACCATTTGGGCTAGACTAGACACAGACATAGTCAACGCTGTCTTTTCTGTACATGGCATCCAGTATGGTTTCAAAAGCCGAGATCCATGTTTAAAGTTCTAAAGACTATTGCTAAAGCCTTTCATTGTGACATTAAAAGTGTGCCTGAGGGGAGAGGATAATCATTCTATTTGAGACTGCAAATGTCATGAAATAAAAGGGTAGCTTCCTGGAAATGTAACTAAATGTGTGCATCAGAGGTTGCTATAATTTATAAATAAAGCTCCTTTTATTTAGAATAGACCAAAGCAATGATAACAATTAAAAAAAAAAAAAAGACCAATTGTAAAGATTTCCACCTGGTCATTAACATGTAAATCACTGTCTTAATTATAATTCTACTTAATGAAAGCTTTTTCAGTTCTTATTCCTAAGTGTTTTCAGTATTATTGAAATAAGCAATTAGATTTGTTTTCGTGCTTTTAGTTTCTGGAGAAAGGCTGAGCTGGCTTTCAAATTTTTTAATGCTGTGAATGGCAAAAAGGGATGGAGAACTGAGAGATAAGATTGAATGTTCTCTATACTTAACCTATAAAAACTACCAGGAACTATTGATGATTTTGTGTGTGGTATTGAAAACATGATCTAAGCGAACAGTGCTTTACAGCTCAACACGTAGAGTAATGACCAAACGAAAAAGAGCCTTTCTTCTACTCCTTTTTCAAAGGAGGCTTGTCAATTCTTATGCTGTTTGCAAGCAGCAGCAGTCTCCTGCAGAATCCTGAATCAGGGGCACGTTTTGTACCCTGATTCGCCATTATCTCTTGTCAGTCTGGCTTCTCCTTGTGTGTCCTCTCTTCATTGTGTCTCCTGTTGTGGTCCAGAGAGCCTGGGTAACATGAAACAGGCATTGATTTTGCAGGATTCAGTCTTGTTACAGATGTCTGGAGACACAAAATCCAGTTTCCAAAGGATTATATCCCTCTAGCAGGTCCTTTTTCTATTGAGGTTGGGTGATTCCACAGGAGGAAGGGTTACTGTGATTGGTTTTCTATCTGCTGACTACTAATATACACAGTCAAGGGCCAAGTGTGCTGAGAAAGCAGAATGAATAGTACATTAACTCAACAGAAGTCGTGGTCATTCATTGAGAACTGAGGACCACGAATGCCAACCTCCACTATTCAAGCTAAAAAAATTTCCGCGTTGGGTTTGCCAGCATGTTACCAACCCTGGCCAGTCATCTGTGGGAGATAATTGCATACACTGAACTTGTAATAATTCCTGTCCTTCATCACCTTTTCCAGCCTGGCCACCATAGGCCCTCCATACCCTTGCTTTGAAGTAACAGCTTCCAATCATTCTGAAGCCCCCCTCCTCATCCTGAATTGTGTCTCTTGCATGGTAGTAATGAGGTTGCTGGACCTGCGATTTCTAAATTTATAATAAAGGCAAGTTCTACAGAGATAGTGTATTTTATTAGATCAGTGATGAGGTTGGCAAAAGCAGACAAGCTTTCTAAGCTCCCAGTCCCTTCTTTGGATCATTAGAAGTGTATCTTCTTCAGCCAGGAAGCACTTACTCCCTACTTTTCCTGACAAGTGCTATTAACAAGCTACCTAAACCCCTCTTTCATTGTAGAACTTTTCCTTTATTATTTACTGAAGGTATCATTGTCTGCCACTGACAGCCTCTTTTCAACTGGCATTCAGAAGACTTTCTGCCATCTGTTCCAGACCTTTCCGCTTTTGGACCGAATTTGCATTTGAATTTTTCATTCAGAATGGGCTCGAATGAAGAAAGCACAATTTATCATTTTCTTTCCTCTGCATTAAAAATTACAAGTGATCAAATTCACTTAGAAACAAGACAGCTTTCTTTTTCCAAGGGAAACAGTAGACCTCTGGGTTTGTTCCACCTCTGCCCAAAATAGCATCAAAAATGCATGTACTTTAAAAAACCATCTAAACTTAAAAGATTTTCTATGGCTCTTTTGAAAATCTTTGTTTTTCCCTTCTTCTTGCAAAAATGTAAGCACAGAGCAGTTAAATATCTGTCTATTTATAAATTTTATCCTGCAATTTCATCTCAATTGAGCTGATGCACAAAAGGTGCTTGAATGAACACTTGGTACTTTTTCTTTAGAATTTTTTTAATACGTTACTGGTCAAGTGTCTGTTTAAAGTGGTCTTGTCTTTAATGAGTTATGGTAAATTTACTTCTCAAGACTGAAGTTTTTAATTTGTTCACAGGAATGCACTTTAGTCAGCAAGGACAATCGTTTTTCTCATTATCAATTCTGTACTGAATTGCAAGCACCTTGGAAAGTCACAAATTAAAAAATCTTCCAGTGGCACAACAGAAGACTGGGAGCTGCCTTTTTATAGTATTTGTTCACTTCAGTCTTGGGTGAGTGAGAAAAGTTTGTGATCAAAGCATTATTTCTGTAATAAAGAGACTTAGAAATGCTGCAGATACTGTTATCTGCTAATCAATCTTATTGAGGCTTTAGTGCTGCTCAAGATAGAATGAGACCAGGTGATCATCTTACATAAATGACATTGGCCTTTGGAAACAGTGGAGGTGATTGCTACTAGGAAATGGCATTTGGCAGCATGTTATTCATAAAGCTGACTTATGCTGAAAACTCGGTGGGACTCTATACTTGTATTATTCCTTCTCTTCTGGGCTCCTTGAGTTGGCTGGTGATATTTCTCAAGAAGCTCAAGCTGTTATTTCCATTCTGCTTGTTGCAGCCTGAAAAACATTTAGAGTGCAAGCTTAGGAGTAGTAGAAAGAGGATGGGGAGCTGGGCACAGATGGCATTGGTAATAAAGCAAAGCAGCTGTCAATATTACTTCAGAATGAGTTATTAATGATTAGCACTCTAGTTTGATATGTTGACAAGACCAAGCTTGCAGTTTAGAGAGTGTGAACTTGCGTGCCAAGAGCAATATGGCTAAAAGCAGAGAAGAGGGACTAGCCTTTAAGAGTTTCTGATTGCTTACATTCTGCTTTTTTTTTTTTTTCCAGTAGGAGCTGCAGTTATTTGCTGCAATGCCTCATATAGTGAGCCCATAAGTATTTGAAAAATGGTAAGAAGAGAAAGCATAGAGTAGAACAATGTTATTCGGTTGGAACAAGTAACTCCTAAAGCATTTTGAACCTTGCCCTTCCCTCCTGCTGAGATCAGCATGCATCTGTAAGTATGTTGTTTATACAGGTCAGACAGGAATCTCCTGTCATATAATGATGGGCTCTGTCAATAGCTTTTCATTCTCTTGAAGCATTAAGTCTGAGCTCTTTCCAGAAGCAGGATATTGAACTAGGTAGACCACTGGTGAGACACAGCTTAACTCCCCAACGTGACCTCATTCATTGATTGTATGAGTGTGGCTTTTTATTTACCCGTTTCTCACTCAACAGTGCTATCTATCTCCTACTCTGGAAATGTGTTTACTGCAAAATATTTACAGCAACTGGTCTTATTAGCGTGAATTCTAGCCTCCCTCAGCGGTACGATGTGTGCAGGATATATTATGATATTGTGCTGTACATATAGTACAGCAGTCTGCAGTCTGGATGTCTCACAGGAGTGCTCTGAAAACGAATGTCTCTTATTCTATGCCTGTGATGAGCACCCGCCAGACTGCAGGTGTGTTAAAATAAGAAAGTGACAGAGAGGTAGCTATATCATATGCCCATCTGAAAAACTGTGACATAATTGAAAGTGAAAAAGGAAAACATATCATCTTTCAAAAAGAAAGTAAAAAAAATACTTTTAATTTTTTAATCAAAGATCTCTGATTGAGGTGCTTCATGTATGTCTGTCTTCTCCACTGAGTGCATTTTTGCATTTCTTTTATAGGTATCAAAGGCAAAACCAGCTGTCTTGTGGTAAGAGTTTTTGTTTATATTTGTTTCTTTAAGGTTATTTAAGTGCACATGCAAGAGTTTACAATGTTAAGTTTGCACTTGGAAGGGAGGTTCAGAAACATTAAATCATAATTTTTTACAATGCAAAATCAAGTCCTGTGATACAATCCAAATATACGATATCAATTCATTTGCCTTTAAACAACTAACCATGAAAAACCTACAAGAAATAGAAATTCTATCTAATAAATTCTGTGTGTCTTTCTTGGTTGAATTTCATATGATTTGCACTAGCCCACCTCTCAAGCCTGTCCAGGTCCCTCTGGATAGCATCCCCTCCCTCCAGTGTGTCCACACCACACAGCTCAATGTCATTGGCAAACTTGCTGACAGTGCACTATCCCACTGTCCATGTCTCCAACAAAGATGTTAAACGGCACAGGTCTCAGTACCAACCACCAAGGTCATGGAGTCTTACTCTACAAAGTTCTCCCCTACACCATATCCCTCAACACCACATCTAATCAACTCTTAAACACAGTCAGGGATGGCGACTCAACCACCTCCCTGAGCAACCTATTCCAGTGTCTGACCACTCTGTCTCTGAAGAATTCTTTCTTAATGTCCAGCCTAAACCTACCCTGCTGCAGCTTGCAGCCATTCCCTCTTGTTCTATTGCTAATCACCTGTCAGAAGAGACCAGCACCTGCCTCTCTACAATGTCCTTTCAATTAGTTGTAGAGAGCGAAGATGTCTCCCCTCAGCCTCCTCTTCCTCAAACTAAACAGTCCCAGCTCCTTCAATTGCTCTTCATAAGATTCATGCCCCAGGCCCTTCACCCTTTTCGTTGCCCTCCTCTGCACTCGCTTATACACCAGTATGTATAGTGTCCCCTGCGTCTGGAATTGTACCCAGATAGAAGACATAAAACCATGATTTAAAAACATGGCATGTGTGTACCAGTAGTCATGGATTTTTGTTTCCAGTCACGTCTTTTGTGGGTGTTTTATAGATTTCTGTTGTAGATCTGAGCTAAAAGGTCAGATGCTGAACAGGTGAGATGAGTGCTTTGTGAAGAGTATTAGCCTCCTTATAAATAGGTATTTCTGACTTACTCATAGCTCTGAGAAAATTTACTCACTGTATAAGCAGTTGTTTGATTTCATCCATAAAGCATCTGTGATGGCACTGAAGGAAATGGGTTACATTCTGGGAGAGCTTTGAGATGGGAGTGAGGTGAACAGACATTGTTGTGGGTGTGAGAAATGCATTGGAAGATACTGCATTTGTTGCTTAGGCACAGTCTGAATCTGGTGTAAGTTGGCATACAGAAATTTGTTACTGAGCATTTTGAGAGGAAGTGCTTTATTTAAAGAGGAGAAAGGGAATTCAACCTATGACCTTCTTCCAGGATAGCTCATAGTTTGAGGGTTGTCTTTCTATGTATGTTTCAGGATAGGTTAGTATGTGCCTCATAATACAATTATATGTGCCTAAAAAGATGATTCTTCAAAGAAGTAATCGATTTGATAGAGGTGTGGTTTTGGTGGGTAGAGGCTATCTTCAGGTTGGGTGTGTGCATTGGGCACTTTTCCCAACAAGTGCCCTCCTGGCTGCAATGTTTAGGATGAATTAGTCCTTCTCTGGAGTCACTGCTTTGTGTATTTTGTACACCACCATTTTTCTGTTGACCACTAACTCTGGAACACTGATACTGGTGAATTAACTTGTGTATTTTACCTTTTCTTGTCCCAGCAAGAGCTGGGGGAGATGATTTTATCCTGTGGCTGGCTGACAGTACAAGCAATAAATACAAAATCCCCTTCTAAGTTTCCTAAGTTTTTCCTCTTGAATCTTTCAGGGACTAGAAGAACTTCATTTGTTTAATTTCATCAAGTCAGATTCAATATCTAATTAAATTTTTCCTGGACCTGTACCAGAATTTTAAGTATCTCGGTCCAGGTTACAAAAAGTTTAGAGCTGAATTAAACATGTGCGAAGTTTGAGTGTTGGTGGACCTGATCCATATCTGTAGTCTAACTCCTAATTTCTGATTTCCACTGCCTACAGTTTGTCTTGTCGCATTCTTTTCCATTGTTACCAGGTGTCCCATTGCATTTTAGCTCTAAAAAAAAAAACTTGTGTCCTACAGTCTGGCATGTAGGACAGAAGATAATGTTTCTTTCCTTGTGTCTTTTTTGTTTTGTTTCTATTATTATTTCACTGGTCTTCGCCTTCTATAATTATCAAAGAAGTATTATCTGTACTTAGATCAGTTTCATTGAAATCCCAATGATGTCCAAAACTGAGAGATGTCTTGGAAATGAAAAAAGACTCCCCAAGTCTTAGTTTTCTGCTTGAAACTAAACTACTTGGAACCCCATGATAGAATGCAATAGTTCTCTGAAGTTGCTAAATATCTCTACATCCCTGATGCTATCTGAAGTAAATGGAATTTTCTGTTGATGATCTAGTGACAGTATCTGGTATTTCAGCTACTCTGTACTTATTACAGGGGTGGTTCCTGGGAGACTTAGAAACTACTATATTCCATATGAGTGTGTGATCTGAATTAATGTCTCCAGGAAATCAGTTGTCACCAAATAAAGTTTAAGTTTCTTAAGTCCTTCTGTAACTAAAGGTTTACTCCTTAGGTGTCTGCTTCTGTTGCCATGGCCAACAGTGGAGCCAGGAACAGAAAGGACAACATGACTGGAGACTGAGTCTCCCTTGTCCTTAGTGTGCATTGAGCGAGAAGCCTGGAGGAGAGATGCTGATCCTGCTAGAGGATTCTTTTAGAGGCTGCTTTGGAAGGCAGATAGGATTTTACAGATGTTTCTGCTGAACTGGTTTAGTTCCAATGCAGCTCTGTCTGTGTTATTATTTCTTTTTGATTCTTAAAACTCTTATATCATCTTTTCAGAGCTGTTTTGAAGATGATCACACTATCTGTTTTGATATAGAGAATAACTTTCACATTACTGTGACTATTTATTCCTGAGAATATCAACCCAGAACTGGTCCAGTTAGTTAGAACAGATAGACAGTTCTGTACTTTAAAAAACTTCAAAACTCAAAACTTTAAACACTGATATATTTTTAGAAATAGAAAAATACAGTACAAAAGTAAAGTATATACCTCTGCAAATGACATAGAAAAGTAGCACCAAAATTTGCTGAATTAAAAAACTCAGGGAGGTTCTTTCTCCTGGATGATAGTGGTTCTGTCAGTTTGGGGAAGACACATTTCAAGTCTGATAACTGCTCATAACACATAGATGCAGTGGAGTTCAAGATGCTTTTGATGCAACATTATAATCAGAAGTGATTTTTTGGTAAAAACATGCATTTTCACTTAGTAAATTAGATGGCTGGATAAAAGTTAGATTAGCAGAAGTGTTCCTGAGTACATGGTGACTTTTTGTGAGAAACAGTAAAAAGGAAATCATGTTCAAGCCTCATCGCTACTTATTTCAGACCAATAATTTTATTCATTCCAATAATCAGTGACTTCCTGAAACATCAGTATATTTTGTGCTGAAACTCAAAGATATTCTTTTCTTGGAGCTGCTTTACACTGTAGAAAAAAATATAAAAAGGAGAGATGGACATTATCAATATTACAGCTTAGTAATGAGGGAATTAACTAGAGCTAAACAGAACACCTTAAGGGAGGCCTGTTCCAAATTAATAATTAATCAGAATGTGAACAAACGGCTGAAATTATATCTTTCTCAGTTCAGCAAATCTTAACTTTTTTTTTTGGAGAGCCTCATGACACCACAGCATGGAATTAGAAGAACTGAAAAATTCTTACAAAATTTTGTGAATAGGAAAAACAGTTTCTTGTCCTTGGAGGCCAAACAGTGACCATGACAAGATTCTTCTTGTTATCATGGGAGGAATAGCTATCCCCTGGAGCTTCCTTTCAGCCTTGTTTTTCTACAATTATCTCTTAAATCCTACCGAATGCATTAATTTTCTTCCTAATCCCATATTCATGCCATTAGCTGCTCTTTATCATTAATGAGTTTATATATCTCAATATTGACATTGATTGCAGTCTTAATTATGTATTACTGTTGATGTAACAGTGAATCAAATTCTGAGAGTAAAATAAAATAATTTGGCAGATAAATAGGGGAGTGACACTTAAAATTGGGAAAGGCTAGTCATGGAATTCATTCATAACAGTTACAAATTCAGTGTGTTTTGAGGCCACATCTACAGGTTACCATCAGCTAAAATTTTTTAGAACCAATCTCCCGGATTTTTAATTTTGCTTTACTTGCTCTGGGCTGTCTGTATTCATCAGAATACAGGTGCATCTCCCACCTGAGCATTAGGCTTATTTGTTCGGGTCAGGACATTCTGCTTCTATCCATCAATGTGACTCTCCAGCATTTGATATTTTCCTTGTGGCATCCCACTTTCTTCCCAACTACATCCTTTTTGACCATATGCATAAAGGCAAAATAGCACAGGATATTTCATAGAATCATAGAATCATTCGGGTTGGAAGAGACCCTTGGGATTGAGTCCAACCATCAGCCCTACTCTACAAAGTTCTCCCCTACACCATATCCCTCAACACCACATCTAATCAACTCTTAAACACAGTCAGGGATGGCGACTCAACCACCTCCCTGAGCAACCTATTCCAGTGTCTGACCACTCTGTCTCTGAAGAATTCTTTCTTAATGTCCAGCCTAAACCTACCCTGCTGCAGCTTGCAGCCATTCCCTCTTGTTCTATTGCTAATCACCTGTCAGAAGAGACCAGCACCTGCCTCTCTACAATGTCCTTTCAATTAGTTGTAGAGAGCGATGATGTCTCCCCTCAGCCTCCTCTTCCTCAAACTAAACAGTCCCAGCTCCTTCAATCGCTCTTCATATGATTTATGTTCCAGGGCCTATTTCCTGACAATACTCACTTCCATTTCAAATGCACTCACTTTTCACATGCTCACATATCTCTTACATAGATTTCTGGGAATAACTAGAGATTCATCTGACTGGCATGAAGGTACTGGGGTATTACATACAAAAGCTTTAGAAGAAAATGAATGTTAAATTTGTTAAAGCAAGGCTTTGATCCAGAAGTATGTAAACATTTATCTAGTCTGGGAATAAAGATCTCATGTAGCTTATCAGACCAATTAGTTAGTCAGCAGTTCAGTAAGTCCCAGCTTAAAGACCTTGCATGTGTGAATAACTCCCGATACAAAAATCTATCAAACTACTTTGGTATTTTTCTGATTTGCAACTATAGCAAATACTGAAACACTCAAGGAAACTACTCAGCCCAGTGTAAAGAGCTTGAAAGTTGTGCAGCTATTGATTGCACAAATGTTTTTTTAACAGATTCAATAGAGCTTTGACTTCATGGCCACTGCTGCTCTGTTAGCAAGAGATATTATGGTAGTAAAACACTCATTTCCGTGCAGTTTTTAGACTTACCTGTGAACAAGCCAAACTGCTCAACAAAACAAAAGACGGAATGAAGAAATATGTTTCACTATTATTGTAATAAATGGAAAAAAGAAGCCCAAATCTACAAAGGGTTTCACTGAGGCAGCCATGTACAAAATGGAGAAAAACAATATGCCAGGGTTTTTCTCATGACAGAAGAGTCAATAGCAGAAAAGGCAGAGAACACATTTCTTAGACTTGGGTCATTAACAGAGCATTATTTTTGTATTGTGCAGGCTTTATAAATGAGGTTTCCTGTTTCTGCCTGTGCAAGAGATGGTCTTGCTAATACCTGCTGAAGGTGATCTGCTTAAAACGGAAGTGGCAAAGGCCTCAGCACTTATTTTTATGTTAAAATCTATTCCTGGTTTCCTATAAATGCATAGCACATTAGTGGCTGTTCCTGTTCTCTGTTGGAGTGGGTTCATTGAAGTGTGAGCCCATCCAGAGGGTGGCTGTTGCTTCCCTGGCCTTGTTAGCACTGCTTGGAGCATTGTACTGCACACTGTGTAAGAAGAGGTGCTATAGGTTCGATAGGTGCCCACCTGATCCTTTGGCTGCAGTCAGCCTTACACTCAAACTGTGACTGACTCCAGACACAGGCAGTACAGCTATTCATCACGTAGATGGACTCGGTGAGACATGAGACTTCTGTGACTTCATACAGCTCCCCAAAGGATCCAATAACTGAATGAGGAATTAATGAGAAGTATTGACCTATCTTGTATGAATGGCCCAATTTCCACTTGTTTTTCCTCTCAGGAACTGACAAATGCAGGAACACATGATACCACAATAAATGAGATAGGCTGTTGGTCTTTCTTGACACTGTAGTCCCTATTCTTTGAATTAATTCATTAGAAGGAAAAGGCTATTGTGACACTGTTCTGAAACAAAGTCTCCTAATATATTGTAAAAAATTAGTTCCCTAAGCCTTTGTGACAGTAGTAAATATTAAGTTAATTTGCTTGATTCTGATGCATATATAGTTTAATATTTTATTTGATTATTTATAGAGTTATAGCATGAATCAATGGGACATATTACTAGATTCTTATAAATAATGTATAGAAGGATTACAGGGAGTGATAAAATTACAGTGATTTATTTCCTGCAACTACATAAAGATCATGCAGCTCCCAGGAGGTGTGAGGACAAAAGGTATGCTATTCCTGCTAGACTCTACTCCCATGTATTTTTCTTCACGATCCTCCTGTTAAGTAATTCCTTATTTTTATATGTATTTTAGAAGTGAGTAAGAAAGAAAATCAGATGAAGTGAGCACTGAAGTCAATAGACAAGACAGGGGCATTGGTTCCCTGTCTTAAGCCTTGAATGTTCTTGTGTAAGCAAGCAATTCGTATTTCATCAGATTCCGGACTTGTTAGTTACTGTGTGATCAGTGAAAAGTTTTATTATTGTGGTCTAATTAATGTAACCTGGAGTTTACTTCTTGTCAAGACAAATTGTCTCCTCTAACATCAAAGCTGATTTTAAGATCACCAGTGCTTGGGGCTTTATTAGGTTGAAATAATCCTCTTTTGCTTCCCCTGCCCTTCTTTTAAGCCCATAGAAACTTGCTTTGTCCAGGGACATGAGTCCCTTAGCATGGAGGCAGACCACATTCGTTCTTCATACTATTTTTCAAGAGCTTACTTTATTAGTTAGGTTTTCTGCGAGATCACTGTTAATTATCTCTGGAGGTAATGATTTGGCAAAGGTTAATGACTTGCCTCATACAGAAAAAATCGCAATTTAGTTCTACTTTTAAATGAAGGTGTTGATCCCTGTGGGCAAAAAACCCTTTATGGCTCAAATAAACTTTAAATGGAGTATTAGAAAGACTGAGTAATCTGTACTGCATTTGGAATATTTTGAACCTAAACACAAGGGAGAATCTCCTTTTTTTCTGTGTTACACAATGCTGTATTTAGCACTGGGCAGCACAGAGACAGTGATACATATTTACCATGATACTGCAAGATAGTTATGAATAATTGGTAGCTACTTTGATAGTATGATAGTTACCTTGATACAAGACAGTTGTGAATGCAAAAAAAATAACTGTAGGAATTTAAAGTTAGGAGAGTTTTTAAAAATGTTAAAACCCCCCAAAGTGAAAAAAAAATATTTACTTGGCATGAGGTACATGGCTTACAGAATTTCACTTGTTATACGTGGGCGAAATCACTTTTCATTCCCTCCTGTGCTGTTTGGTTTACAGTATGACAGGGGAAGTCAACATTAAAGGAAACGAAAGACCTTTGCCAAAGCTATGTTATAAATATTGATAAAAGAAACAGCACATCAAATTTGCTTATGGTAAATCTTCAGGTTTTCATCAAAGCAGTATAGTCCTGAGCTACCTAAGAATCTATTTACTTTATCAAGCCAAGTATTTGAAACTCATCAGCATGGTATCTGAGCACCATTGCATTCTATGTTCCAGGAGGAGAATCATAAGGCACACTTTTTATGTTATGAAATGAGGGGCACCCAGCTTTCCTTTTCCTGATGTTCTACTGCAAATATCCTGATTCTTCTTTGCCTTATTGATTTGTTGCCCATATCCTCTCTCCCTTTGACATCCTGAAGGAGAAAATAAAACAGGCAGGCAAAAAAAAAGCCAAGAAGGTAACGTTATGTTCCTTTCAACTTGTGCTTCATACAGAATTCTTGGTGACCATTTTACATGTATTACCCAGCACCAAAGACAGCCAGAGGTCAAATCAGTATTTAAACAGACATTCTAAATGGAAATAAGCTGCAGGTCGTTTAGATTCACTCACTGCATGCAGATTCCACTCTCTCTGTAACAAGGGAGGAGAAGGAGCCTGAAAAGAAAACCTGTAAATATCGATTCCTCTTTATGCTTGTATACAAATCTGGTGCAAAGATATTTCATTATCTCTTCCTCACCGCTCCCAGAGTGATGAAAACAGGGGCATTTCCTTGCACTATGTGTCCACTCTTATTTTCTGAAGTGCTTGCACCTCCACCGTTTTTCCTCACAAAGCTAATTTCATTGCCCAATACACAGCAGGTTTATACATTCTTCCTGCTATCTCATTTAGTTTTCTTTTGCTTAATTTCAGTTTTTTACGTCTATCCTGCAAACGAGTCCTTATCCCAATTCATTTCGTGTTTATTACTGGTTCTCATGTACTGTCTCTCATCAACTTCATTTGCCATATGGCCGACAACTCTATGACCGGTTACACTTGACATTGTGGCCATATGGGCCTTTTGCCTGTGAGCAGGTTAACATTCAGATCCTTCTGGTTTCAGTGTGCTGGCTGGCTGACTCCTCCCTGACCTAAGAGATGTTCTTTTCTTGAAGATGGGGTCCTGAAATAGAACCATCCCCTGAAAACCTGCCCCATGTGTCTGAACAAAATGTTCTGTCACTGTTATTGCCTCTTTTGTTCCTGCCTTCCACAAATATTCTACTAGCCAAGCTTGCCAGTAGAGATGTTACAGGCATCCTCCTGGGAACAAACACATGCCATGTGTTTGCTGTAGCCTATCAAATCTAAACAGCACAGCTGGAATTTCAAATAACAAATCCTTATAGCTAAGTACTTGTGGATGAGCCACTAAATTTATCTGGGAAATAAGTTTGAATAGCAAATTAATTCAACAAAATCATGATCTGCTTGTCAAGTCAGAAATGGGAAAAAAAGGAGGACTTGTCAGCATATTCTTTGGAGCATTTTTGCCTGTGAGTGATATGTAATTAAGCAGTTCCAAGAATTGTAACACCGATACTAGTCTATTCATCATACCATTGTCTTTAAATCAGTCTCTCCATATGTTTGTTTTTCATCTTTTCCTAGGTTCCTCTTGTTTTTTTCAGTTCTTTTGTATTAGTAAGCAGTCCAGGACTAAACACTGTACCCTCAATATAATTTCATGGAAACAGCAGAGAAAGAAGCTATTAACTCCTTGCTCTATAATACAAACCTTCCGCATATATATCCTTTCCTTTCCTACATTCCTGTTTTTCATTTCAGCTGCCACAACTGCAGATTGTATTCAGTGGTAGCAAATAAAGACAGAGTCTACTATGAGAAAATATATTTCCAAATCATTAGGGGCTCATTTTCAGCTATTCAGTGAAATTTATTGCAGCTTGCCACCTTTAGAATGTAGTTTAGGAACTGTTTTGAAGGCTCTCTCATTACTCAGTACCATAATGAGAAGCTCTCTCAGCCAGTCAGAGACCAGAAAAAAGGTTCAAACAGTCAGGCTAGGAATTTTTATTGTTCTTGAATGTATCTGATATTCTAACCCCCCTTTGTTTAAGGTATTTTCTAAAGGCACAACTGGAGAGAATGTGTACATTTAAATGCAAGTCCATCACCATCATTGGTTTTAATTGATCAAAAAAAGGTGTATGTTTCCTAAATCTCTGTTTGGAAGCAAAATACGAGTTCAAGTGAGGAGGAACAGAACTAAACATGTTCTTGTGAAGCAAGAAATTATTACTGTGCTACTTGGAACCTACTAGATAGTCACAGTTTTGTTGTATGTAAGAGGAAAAAATGGAGCAATCTAGAAAAATTATGGATTATTGGTTTCTATATTTACTTAGTTACTTCTATACTGACTATAAC
>VZTM01014269.1:0-50740 GCA_013400555.1 Jacana jacana
TCTAGAAAAATTTGTTCTTCAACTTTAAGAATCTGGAAGAAGTCAAGTCAGTTAAGTTGTCTTGGGGCCTGCCATCTTCTCTTCCATTCGACCTCTCACAGTTCACCTTTAAGCAGTGTGATCAAGGTGGACTGAACTGGAGAAAAATAAAAGGTAGAGCTTGCTCTATTAAGAATGTCAAAACAGGAGAAAGAATTCTCATTGCTTGTGTTTCAGTGGCCAGCAATCCAACTCCATGTTCCTCTATACCTGCTGTCATTCTTGGGTCTGTAGATCAGCAGTAGTTAGTTACCATCATACAAGTAGTCTGGATTGATCACTCTGAAATAATGTGGAGAGTAAATTAAGGCTTCCAAAGCAAGCAGAAGGCATTATTTCCCCTTACAAAAATAAGACTGTCTAGTACCTCTCTTTCTATGTATGCACTCCAAAAACTTTAGTAGCAATGCAGATGTGCATCAGTGGATGATGAAAAGCATTGTTATTTGTCACAGAGAATCTATAATCAGTCTGAAAAGAAAATACTTGAAAATTGAAATGGAAGACGCATTGTCAAGCAGTCACACAAGCATGGATGCAACTTTAGACATCATTGCCAAAGAAGGATGCTCTAGCCTGCTAGATGAAGTCTTCATGGATTTAGAGGTTAGAGCTTTTTTCCCCTCAAAAAACCAGAAATACTATTTTATAAGGAAAAATCAATCAGGAATGAAGTAGTTACGAAGCCTTTTGATCACTGAATTTATTTTATAGGTTGTCTGCTAGCAAAATACCAGTAAACGTTGGTAGTGTTCTTCAATGGTACAGTTTGCATGTAGGATACTTAATTATATTTCACAGGATGACTTCAGGCAGGCCCTTTGTAGATAGTAAAGATCTTCTAGTAGATTGTACTTCGTCTTATGTAATTGAGTTTTAAAACATATTTGGGAAAGTACTGCGAATCCTAAGTTATGATCTGTGTACAGGTGCATTGCTCCTCTAGTTAAAACAGTCAATTGACTCTGAAGTCTTCCTGACTGATTTTCCATGTTGAAGAATTCTAGCTTCTTGTATAAAATACCTCAGGAAAAAAAGTACTTCTATTGCCAAAAAAAAAAAGGGAGTATAAGGAGGGAAACAAGGAAATTAGAAAAATAGCAAGGGTGAAGAATGATGCTCTGGGCTTGTTAAATTTGTAATAACATCTTGAACTTATGCAAACACCTTGAATGACTCACACTAAGACAGATGTGGAAGCAGTGTTTATTTTAAACTTGGAGATTTTAAGCAAAACCTTTATATCTCACTAACTATGCTCGTTGATGATGAGAAGTCACTCCATCTGCTCTAAGCATTATTTTTTGAAATTCATTAACTTCAAGCTTCATGTCACTATTATTGATAAAATACTGTTCTCTATTATCTTAAGAATTTTTTTCCCTGGGGAGAACAAAGTGAGCTGGGTGTGTAGATACAGAGAATACTGGAATTAAGTATTGTGGGGTTCTGGGAAAGGAGTAAAGCATACATGCCACAAAGTTTGTGGAGCCATTAAAGAGGAACAACTGAGTACCCAGTAGCAGCTCAAGAAATCAAGCACGAAGTTGCATTGTCACAACAGTTCAAAACTGCCTCATATTTAAACTGTGAGACCTCAGCTCTTACGTCTATTTTGTCCTTGGATGTTAATTTTTCTATTTAACATAGAGGATGCAATAAAGTATTTTGGAGAACTGGTATGAAACCAGTGCTTAGATTAGTGCAGTTGGTTTACATAAAGATCCAGTGTGTATAAAGGATAACACTTTGTGGCAACTATCATTCTGACAACTGATCACATCATTTTCCTACACTAATTGCTTGCTCCTTTTGAAGGAGTGTAGTTTAGAAATGTATGACACTTAAAATTGCCTCCTATTTTTTTGGAACTGCACTAATATGATGGAAGAGTCAAAAATGTGTTCTGATTAATTGTTTGTTACCTTCTCAGCCACATCTCAACGAGCTAATGACAAAGAAGTGGTTGATGGGGTCTAATGCAGTGGGGACTATCTGTGTCACTGTAGAAGATTATTTCAATGACTTTGCAAAAATAAAAAAGCCTTATAAAAAGGTAGGTGCAAAATATTCTATAATCCTGTGCTAAAGTAATCTGAATATCATGTTGGTCTGGAATTTCTGAACACTGAGTGGAATTCAGAGTTGGAATGCAGAAATATGAATTGATTTGTCACTGGAAATGAAAAAGTGTTCATAATCATATTGCAGGAGTTTGAATCTAATATTTCTCTCATAATTTTTGTTCACAGCCATCTAATGTTGTCAGAGACAGATCAGAGTTACAGGATTTAGTCCAATATATGTATTGGCACATTATTAGATTGTAGTCTTACCAGCTTGTACTTTTCTACCTCTCCCAAGAAACTTGTAGTCAGATAATATTAGCTCTTCTGAAACTAATTTTAATAGTCTGGCCTGTAATTACTTTTTTTATAAATGCACATTCTCTTACTCCTACTTAAATATGTACAATGAGTTACAATTCAAGTGGTGCCATAAGGTTTAACAAATGCATAACTCATGCTGCTGTACCAGCAGAGCACTTGAAACATAATGTGCTAGGTTAGGTCATCTCTTTTGTTTTTTCCTTCTTTCCTGTGGTCTGTCAGACGATGCCTTGATTACTCTATGATCCTGTAATCTTCGATATCATTGTGCTTGGTTTTATCCTTTATTGAATTAAAGTCATGTAGTTAAGATAGCACATCTAAAATGATTCCCTAAGATTTAGGAAATATCTGAAGCTAGCAAGATCAGGATTTAGGTGATTTTAACAAATCCTTGCTAAGAAATGCTTAAAAGACAGTTGGAAAATCGTAGACTTACTCTTTCTTACCTTAACTCTTAAAGAGATAGAGGGGACAGCTCAAAATTCCTCTGATGACATGTTAACCTTCAGTATATGCAAATCATGGAGGCCTTATTATCTAAGTGAATATGCATTTTCAGTCCAGAAAAAGTTCACAGAGGAAGTTAGGTCAGTCCCGGAGCTATATCCATGGAACAGCTTTCATTTCCGTATTTGGTTTGCTGCAGATGTAATAGTACTTGGCATGAGGGGTTTTTAAGTGTTCATGCCAATCTACGCAATCCCATGTGTTTCATCATGTAGCATTTATTGCCACCTTATGGGGAAGAAGATGACAAGCACATGCTTTGGCATTCATCATACCTGCTATTCCACTGTCTCCCAGCACAAAAAGATCTCCCATGCCATATGTTCTACCACTGGCTGGAACAGGCTTTTGTTTCCTGGTTTGGGGTGCACTTTTTTTCTGGTTTTAAAATGATCTTGGTTAACACTGCTTTAAAAATCTGGTTTTTAAAAGCCACGTGAACAGAGCACCTGCAAAAAAGCTATACCCCAATGGGGAGGAGACTATTCTGGAACAGGGAGGATCTGGATCTTAGAGTCGTTCTGCTTTGTCGCTTTTCTCACACGTGAAGTGAATGCCCTGTCGTCGCACTGTGGGCTCTTCTTGGGCTTTTTTTCCTCACTTGGAGTAGAGCTGTTCTGCACTTACTTTTCAGTGGGATGGGGCATATGTGTCAGTGCCCCACAGTCTATTCTGTGCAGTTAATTTTCCTTTGTGAATCTGGCGTCCGTTCCACCAATGCAAGAGAAGCCATCCCTGAACAACCAGAATAGTCTGGTATTTCTGCACAGTCTTGAGAGCAGGACTTGAAATCATCTTTTCTGTGCTTGGATGAGGGCTGAGACTTCCAACACTGCAATGTGTTGTGTTCTCTCTCTTTTTGTCTTGTTTTGTTTTCCTTTTCTCTATTTCCTGAAACCTTTCTCCAGAATTTTGACTGAAAAACATGTTGATTGAAACTAAAGCCTCCTATATGCAGGTTTTTTGTTAATTGTAATTTAGCCACTGTGCTTAGGGGAGAGGAAAAAAAAAGAACAACAAAACTGACAATCAAGGATGTGTAGAATGTAAGGTTTTGCCTGACATTAGTGTTGAAAAAAAGACATGTAAAGGTTAGGGTTTTTTTGTTTATTTCCAAACCTCAGCATTACTCTTGCACCAATACTAGATGCTTTGCTTAGTCACTAGTGGATATTTCCTATAAAAAGACAAGTGTAGAACAGCAAACCAGTCATGGAACATCTGAGGTTTGTTGCTGCTCTCCAGGCTTCTTACCAGACTCAACACAGAGCACAGACAGCGTAGGTGAGATTTCCTATGCTTTGTGGAGTTCTCCACAGAACCCTCTGTGACAGCGGGTCATTCTTTGACCAGCTATAAAGAGCAAGGCTGCAAGGCCAAGCACAGGTCCAAAAAGACCAAAGTATTCCATGTTTGTGCTTCTGTCTTTGGTGTCCCTCAGAAATAATTCAGACACGTCATTAGAGATATCTTGGGGGTTTTTGTGTCTTGTTCTCATAATTGGCACATCTGTTTAATTAGAGAAGGACAGGTTTTCATTTCTGTTAACATTGTGAACATCTAAAGCCACTCAAAATGTGTAATATTAGCAAAAATTGTGTACTGATCATCACAGAATCACTCAGAATCACAGAATATCAGGGATTGGAAGGGACCTTGAAAGAGCATCTAGTCCCATCCCCCTGCCGGAGCAGGAACACCTAGATCAGATCACTCAGGAACGCCTCCAGGCGAGTTTTGAATGTCTCCAGAGAAGGAGACTCCACAACCTCCCTGGGCAGCCCCTTCCAGTGTTCAGTCACCCCCACTGTGAAGAAATTTTTCCTCGTATTTAACTGGAATCTCCTCAGTTCCATCTTGCCTCCATTACCCCTTGTCCTACCATTGGATGTCACTGANTCCCAACCTAGCCTCATAATTGTTCAAAGACTAAAAATAATGGCTACATTTGCAGGTATCACTGGCGTAATCCATCACCCTTTTCTTTCAGACAATGACTATTGAGGCCCATCGAAGAGTGGTTGTGGAATACATCAGAGCAATCATGTTAAAACGCATATCTTTCAAGAATGCAGAAGAGAGAAAAGAGGGTGCAGAAAGAATGATCAAAGAAGCAGAACAGTTCAGATTTCTGTTCAAGAAGCTTGCAGCTGTAAGTATTTGCTCTGGGTAACGCTGTTAACCTGGTAATTTAGATAAACCACACGTTTACTGCTTGGGGAGAATGGCTGGAGTTAGATCTCCATATCTCCAAGATACTGGGTGATGTGGTGAATATCAAGGATGCCAGCTGAGGGCACCGACAGTTTCTGAACACACATGGACCTCCTGAGCACCAGTTTCTACTGGTTTGTGCTTGTACAAGCCTCTGCAATTGTGTCTTTGAATGTCCCCACAGAGAAGGGTACCCTGCATTTGTAGTAGTAAGTGAAAGAAAAAAGCAGTTGTTTGTTAAAAAAGAAAATAATCTGGCTTTGCTTTTCCTGGCTGGAAGAAAGGGCAATCCAGCATCAAACAGATGCAGTTACTTAAGTAGTACACAGTGTATTCACTTAGAATTTACAAGATGAGTATGTTGACCCCCATAGAAAAGATGAGCCAAAAAGTGTTTTTGAGGCACAACATACAAGATCAGCCTGAAATGAATACATAAATCTTTTTTTAACTGCAAAAGGAGCAGGAATCTGCCAGAAAATTCAGAGGACCAACAGGTGTCAAAACACAGAGAATGCAGAGAAAGATAAAGCCTGAAAAACTGATCAGTTGATCAGCTGTTGAAAGCTGCCTTCCTGGCCAGGTGACCAGAAGTGTTTCAGAAGAGATCTGGCTTTGGCAAATCAGCAGAAGTTAAAGACTAGAATATATCACCATTTGGATAAATGCAGCATGTTGTTTGTAAGACCTGACTTTACTGGTATTCTGAGGGTAAGTGTCTGAACGAAGAATAGGGAAAGAGGGAAGAGGCTTATGGTGACAATTCACAAATATTTTGTTTTCTTAATGTCTGAAAATCCGGTTGTTGGGGAATTCAGCAGTGCTGTTGAACATCATACTAATTAAAGGATTGTGTGTAGATACTGGGGTGGGGGGATTGCTTTTGTGTTGGGGACTGGTTTATTTTTTACTTTTCATCTTGGAGGGCTCTGGAGAGGACACTGAAGGACTGTGTGACATCATTGAAGCCATTGCAGAGGTTATCAAGCTAACTGATCCTTCACTGCTCTATTTGGAAGTTTCAACTTTAGTCAGTAAATACCCAGATATCAGGTAATTCTCTCTATTCCCTCCCTCCCTCCCCAGTTAATATAGGTAGATATCATCATGGGTTCCTTGTAGTCTTGGGCAAATTTTAAAACAATGTGTGAATGTGCTTCTGTTTTTCATATGTTAGAATGTAGCCACCTTCTTATGAAATATAATGCTAATATAAAATGTATGTGAGCTGGAATAGAAGCTGTGTGTGATTTAGTACTCGGTGGCATGGCAAGCAATAATGAAAATAGTCTTTGGTTTGGGAGGGTAAAATTATGTTTTAGAGTCCTAAGAGCAGCCAAAATATTGCTTTGTATTGAGCTGATAAAGCCAGTTCTGAGTGACTAGAGATCTGATTAAGACCTAAGGTGTATATTGATATTTAAAAATCTCACTTGTGCAAAGTTTCCTACTAATGCCAGTTTTACCATTTTCCTTTGGCAGGGATGACCATATTGCAGCTTTACTGACAGTGAGAGGTGATGCCAGCAGAGATATGAAGCAGACTATCATTGAGACTTTGGATCAAGGTCCAAGCCAGCCAAATCCAAACTATGTGCCAATTTTTAAAGAAATTACAGTTCCTACTCTAACAGTGCCAAAACTTCTTAAGTAACTGACAATTCTGTGTTTGTATGTCATTACTGGTCTGGGATCAACAGATTTGTAATATTTGAGGGCAAATTTGGCAATGCTATTTCAACTAGAATTCAATGTACACTGATAGGCATGTTTCTAAAGACTGGGATGTGGAAAACCATAATCAGACTTCTGAAAGAAGAGGGATGTAAAGGTCATGTTTGAAGAAGGAAGCTTCTCATGGCCAAGGGGCTTTTCACTGACCCATTTGTTACAGCCATTTTTGCTGTCAGCAAATACATTTTTCTCATAGACTCTTGTTTGCACGGTGCACTGCAGTGCCATATAAAGATACACCAACACCAACAGAGCTGTATTAGTGCTGGGTATGTTAACATACATTGCTTACAATACCTAGGCAGGCTCCTTTAGAACTGTCTTTATGTGGCACTGCGTTGAGCATATGTTAACATCCTCAATCCACTTTCACATTATGCTTTGTGTATGTACTTACTTTGGTGTAAAATAGTTTATTGCAGAAAACTTAATTATGAAATCAGTTTCCTGGCTAAGGGACTGAATGAAGTTGCTACTGTGCAATTTGATTATAGGGTGAATAAAAACACATGAGGTACAATTAAGTTTTTTGGTATTAATTTAGTAAAAGCAGCACATAAAACACCACCAGTTCAATAAAATGTTAAATCACTGCTACCTTTCAGCTATGTACTCTTTGCATCCTTCTAGATTTACAGTAGATTTAAATATTTTTTTGTTTGGTTGAAGTGTGAATAAACTTTGGATTTAATAGTTTTCTGGAAATGAGATACTGGTTTTATTTCCACAGTATTTTCAGATCAGTGCTTGAAGCTAATTTTCAGTATTATCTGTTCTAATTATAAACTACTACCAGAAAATTGTGAATTTAAAATGATGCAATGCAGGACACAAGGCATTATCTGTTACTACCTGAACATAGTTGTCAGCGAGAAGCACAAGGAAGACTCAAGCCTACTTGGTTCTAATTAACATTCTGGAGTTTGTGTATGTAACTTGTTTGGCCTGTGAACACCCAGACCTTTTGCCATTTGATGTCTTTCATGGGCTTCTCTTCAGGGTAAAGAGATACATTCAAGGTCAGCAGTTTGTGGCTTTTCATTGACGGGAGGAGTGTGTCCCAATGGATAAGGATGGTTCAATAAAGCACAGTGCTGTTGTACCTGAGGAGTCTCAGTGAGGTCTGGAGGCACTCTAGGGATCTTACACTAGAAATTCCTAGAAATTGCAGCTTGGGGAAGGGGAATTAAGACGGATTTTTTGGAGGGTTGTGTTCTTATTGCCACCTGTGGAGGTATTTAAAAGAGGGGTAGATGCGATGCCTAGTGACATAATTCAGTGGTGATTTTGTCAATGTTAGGTTGATGGTTGGACTCTATCTTAAAGGTCCCTTCCAGCCTAGGCAATTCTGTGATTCAGTGCCCAGTTAATAATTGATGCGATAGTCACCAGTTTGGGTTGTACTTCAATTGCAAGCCTGGTCTTTACCTGAAATTCTTGTCCTATGTGCTTTTGATCTTCAGTTTGTCCAAGGAAATCGGCTCACTGGGCTTCTGTTTGTCCCTACAGCCGTTTCTTTCTCTGCAGCAGGAACCCTCTCTGAGGTTAAACTTGGGCTATTCCAATTCCTTAGTCTCTCCCTGCGGAAGGGTCACGGGGACGCCCTTGTTCAGGCTCCCTCACGATGAATGTGTGAGGCCTTGTCTGGGTCCTTGTGCCCAGCCCAAGCCACAGCAGCATCCGGCTGGCCGTTACCTCAGCCGCTGGACCACCCTGCCTCAGGCGTCCCAAGGGGCTGCCCCGCTGCTGGAGACCGCACAACTCTCCCGGGAAGCCCCTGAAGGCTCGGTGCCGGCTAACGCCGGCGGAATCGCCCCGCCGGGCCCGGCCCAGCCTTGCAGCCGTCGCCGCGGCAACGGGCGGGCGACACAGCGGCTTCTCTGGGGATTCCCCTAGGGCGGGGTCCCTGCGCATGCCCGGCTCAGCGACGTCACCGCGTCAGGCGGCCGGTGCCGGAAGAGCGGTGGGGAAGGCTGGAGCTGCCCGGTCGGCGGGGCCATGGCGGCGGGCTACCAGTACAGGCCCAACGGCGGTGGCGGCGCCGCGCTGCCCGATCCCACTTTCCTGTGGAACGTCTTCCAGAGGTGAGGCCGACGCGTCCCTGGAAGGGGTCTTGGGGGGGCGACCCGCGCCGCCTTAATGGCTAATGGCCGCGGGAAAGGGGGCTGACGGGGGTTCCCCTCATACCCCTCGGGCAGCCGCCGCCGGGCCCTGTTGGGTCCAGGCACTCCCTGCCCACCGCGCCGAGGCGGTTGTTACCCCGCCGGTCGTTCCGGGGCAGCGCTGCCGAGTCGTCCAGGGCGGGCCGTGCCCTTCTGGGGCTGCCGCTCCCTGAGGGGGCACCGGGAGGGAGCGGGCATTGGGAAACACTCGGAAACGGCCAGCTGCTGCTGGGGAGCCTGTCACCGGCCTTAGGCATCGCAGGACCTAACTGCCTTGAGGCCTTGCCGGGCGGGTAAACATCCTCCTTCGGGAGGAATGTGAGGGAAATCCTTAAGAAAGGCTTGAGGAGGGCTAAGCATGGCTGCATTTTAGAGCAAGGGAAAGGGTTTAATGGAAGCGAGAAGGTAACCTTGAAAATGCTGAAGTCATTTTTGACCTGAGAATCCATAAAGAATCCGTAAAGTCTGGGGGGGTCAATGCAGCAGTACATGGAGGCTTGTAAAAAGGAATCTGATAAATGCTTAATGGAAAACTTAAAAACTAACAAGAAATATTCTCTTGAGTGTATCTGGAGCAGGAACCTGTACGCAAGTCAGGAGGCCTGTGTTAAAAGGCACAATGAGGAGACTGTAGTATTAAAGAAGCTGAAGGAGTTTTTCACATTTGTGTCATGTCAAGGATATTTGGGAGGTTCCTATGGTGGATCCATTTTTATGGGAGATGTGTCAGAGGATCTGTCTTGACTCAAGTGCCAGCACGAAGAGGGTAAGGACTAGACAGAGGAGTAAGTTGCTAAAACTGGATAGTATTTACTTAGTTACTCAGGAGTGACTCAGGAATGTGGCAGCTTACCTACCCAGCTTACTGCAAAACCACTTCATCTGCGAACTTGGAGGAGACATGCATGATGCTGTTACTTTTTTTAAAAGTGTCCATAAAGAAACAGACCAACAGTCTGTCTTCCACACCAGACAAGCCAGTTGAAACTATTTTCAATAATGTAGCTAATGGTAGAAGTTGCGGGCTTTTGTTGGAAGTATTCCTGTCTGGCAAACTACTGTGAGACTCTTGGGGTACATTGGATAAGGATTGGGTATGGATATAGGTAGAACTGGTGCCATTGATATAATCTCTATAGTTTCCAGAGAGGCTGTCAACATACAGAAGTATCAAAGGCCTTTGAAGAAATCTGGCAGACATAGTATGCCCAGGTGGCCAAGAAGGCCAAGGGCATCCTGGCTTGCATAAAGAATAGTGTGACCAGCAGAAGTAGGGAGGTGATTGTCCCCCTGTACTCAGCACTGGTGAGGCCACACCTTGAGTCTTGTGTCCAGTTCTGGGCACCTCAGCACAAGAGAGATATCGAGGTGCTGGAGCGAGTACAGAGGAGGGCAACGAAGCTGGTGAGAGGCCTGGAGAATAAGGCTTATGAGGATCAATTGAGGGAGTTGGGACTGTTTAGTTTGAGGAAGAGGAGGCTGAGGGGAGACCTCATCACTCTCTACAACTGCTTGAAAGGGCATTGTAGAGGGGTTGGTGCTGGTCTCTTCTCACGGGCAATGAGCGACAGAACAAGAGGGAATGGCTGCAAGCTGCAGCAGGGTAGGGTTAGGCTGGACATTAGGAAAAAGTTTTTCACAGAGAGAGTGGTCAGTCAGTGGAATGGGCTGCCCAGGGAGGTGGTGGAGTCCCCATCCCTGACTGTGTTTAAGAGTAGATTAGATGTGGTGTTGAGGGCTATGGTGTAGGGGAGAACTTGTAGAGTAGGGCTGATGGTTGGACTTGATGATCCCAAGGGTCTCTTCCAACTTAAATGATTCTATGAAATGTTCTTTTCTGGATAAGTAACTGACTGGATAAATAACTGACTAAAAAGTAGAGTGTGTGGCCATCTACCGCACTGACAAATGGAGCTGTTCCAAGAGCTTCATTCAGTATGTTCAGGAGGGAAAAGAAGGTGAATGATCAGATGAAGTTTGTTTGTTACACTAATTCCTGCAGTAAATCGGGTCTGTGAAGAATTGAAGGAGCCCCCTCAGGAGACCTGAACCGACTGGATTGTACCGCCCTGTCGTGGCCAGATCATGATCACTCTGTGACAGTAGAACGAAATCTAGAGTAGATACCTGATGTCCATGATAAAGACCCACTTTAATTTTGTATCATTTTGTATACAAAATGAATGTGCTCTAAGCTGCTGGATGGTGTTCAGGAGCAAGATAGGTCAGTCATAGCACATTTTTATGAAAGTATTAGCTTAGCACCTAGTGGCTGCTCATAAAAGGTACAAAATGCTCAAAATACCTACAAAATAAATGGAGAATTAAAAAGGGGAATATCTTTTTGTTACTATAATCTATGCAATTTGTGCTTGCAGTTTGACCCTTGTATGCTGGTTATATATTTTTTGAGATGAGGAAGGAATCTAGTAGAATGAATTGAAAAGGTGTAGAAAAAGACAATAAGGACTAAAGGAAAAAAGAAAACCAGACTAGCCTCTGCAGAGGGGTCAGCTGAGCAGGACTGTGCTTTGAGTGGCAGTAAAGATGGGAAATAAAGGAAGTCTGCACTTTCTTCAGATACCTTTCTACAGAAGGCACAGTTCTGCTTTGTTTGGGCAGAAAATAGTAAGTTTATTAAGTTTGTGATAAAACTCCATTCTGTAAGACTGTGAACACCCAACGGAAGCTGGCACCTGCCTGCACTCTTTCACTTTTTGAACCCCTTTGAAAGGGGCCAAGGCCCTGCAGTCAATTCTGGCAGTTTTGGCAACTGGTCACATTACTGGTTTTCTCTCCATTGCCAGCATCTTACTGAGAGAAACGGGGTGCCAAACACAGGGCTCCAGTTTGGGAGCCCAACAGCTTACTGCAGGGACATGAAGCATTTTGTGGATCTAGCCAGGATAGTGTGCTCTGCAGTTCTTTTAAAAATAAACATGAGTATATAAAAATACTTTTTTGTGTGTGGATTATGCCCATACTGGTTTATTGCCAGTGTATGTCTGTGTGTCTCTTCACTCTTAAGTAAGCCTTGCAGTTTTCTTTGTAGTTTTTATCATGTTCCAGAACATCTTCATGAGTGTGAATGAAGCTTTTGATTTGTAGAAGCTGTGAATGGTTTACCAAGTAAAATGCAATTAGTGACTTTTCAGGAAAAGATTATCTTATCTGGTGAGTAAGAACCAGAATGTTGGAAGTTGATGGAACCAGTTAATTTCAGCTATTTAAAACTTTTGTGGTTTGGGTTTGTTTTTTTTCCCCCCAGGGTTGACAAAGACAGGAGTGGAATAATATCTGATAATGAACTTCAGCAGGCGTTATCCAATGGTAAGTCTGTAAATGAGCTATAAGGTAACTCTTAGTTAAGTTTACTAACATTGTAAACTTAATGTTAAACTTCATGTGAGACTGGTACTTGATGGTGTAATTCTTTGATTGGGGCCCGGCAGAATGCACCTGCTATCAATTCATACTATTTAATACACAAGGATGAAGGGAAGGAAAAAGGTGGGCAATCCTCCTGATTTACTTTTTGTCTAATACCATTTTTCCTGTTTCTTTTGAATTTCAAGGGAAGTTTTCTGCGTGTGGTGCACGTTAGTATTAATACATTCTAAACTGAGTACCTACTGTAAAAATGACTGGTTTGTACTCTGGGGAACAAAAGCAGGCCTACTCCTGTATCTTTTTCCAGCTCTGCTTCCTAAAAGACAAAAAGTAGTGATTTGTGTATTCTTCTCTCATCACTACTGCACCTTTGTTTTTTAACCAGGACCAATGAATAACCTGGACAAAGATCAGATGTTTACAACCTGCCTTTTTACCGCACATGAAATCTTTTCATGCAGTACAGTGCAGGAATTGAATATGTTAAATTTATTTTGTTTTCCAAATGAGACACACTTGGAGTTTTTTCCCCAGCAAAGTTGCACTCCAGTCCCAGACAAAGATGCATTCTGGATCTAGTATTAAATTTTGCTATAGCAGTCTGTCAGTTCCCTGTCGTGATGCTTAAAGAGTAACTAAGCTGTGGGTCAATTAACTCACAGGAGTATAATAAAAAATGAGAAAAACTTTTTCCAGTAGCCTATTTTTACTTTCCTCTGGTGACTTAGGATGGGTGGAGTTGTACTTTGTAGTTGGTTGGGGGTTTTTTTTCCACTTAGAAATCTGAAAGAGTGCATATTGAAGCAGTTTGTGCACCTTTGAGTGTGTATCGGGTTCTCCTCCAAAGGTTTATTTCCTTTATCCTTCCTGTGCTTTGTGACTGAGAAGGGCTTAAACTGAGGTTGTGAGCTGCAGGGCAATCCCACCGAGAGCCTCCTTTCACCAGGAATCACTCAGCTTGAGCTCAATTTAGATGGCTCTGTTTAGTACAACTCTGGGCTCGTAACTGAACTAGAACATTGGTTTAATAGTAAATCTGATAAATTAAAAGCAATACATTGCAGCTACTGCACCTGATCCATAACTAAAGTACTACTTTGAATAACAGCTTCAGCAAAAGCTAAAATAAATTGCTGAATCACTGTTTTCATTTAAGATTACAGCACTGTTTATACCAGTGTGGGGAAACTGGCTTTACCTGCTGTTTTCTACATCATATATGTCAAATACCTTCTCATCTGCTTGAATTTAAGGATAAAAGGCAGTGATGACTATCTGAACTCTTTTCTTTCCTTATTTACAATGTAGATTAGGAGTTTCGGTGCTTTGCAGTTATGAAGCCACACCAAGTGAATGCACTGTTAGACTATTTACAGAACTCTTAAGTTTCCTTCATTCTGAGAGATTCTAGAGCTTGTACAACAAAATAACTAACAATTCACTGTATGTTTTTGAAAGTATATCCTCTAGTTAGTGGTTGCATGTAGCTGTCCTGCAGTCTGACGTGGGCTACCATAATGTTATGTGTTTATATGTAAAACCTTTTTAAAAGTAATTTTTTAGATGTCAAATTTTTGACATTCAGCTTTTCAATATGTCAAGTTTATGCAAAGAGTATTACCTGGGAGGGCCTGGTCATCACTTTGTCTAGTTGTTTGTCCAGTAAAACCCTGTGCTTCCTTCTTGGTTGTTTTGGTTTGGGTTTTTTTCCATACTGTCATTTAAGTTAATACTCGAGTCAGGGGAGGGCGAGGGAACCATCTCTCGTGTCTATTGGAAGGGGTGAAATCAGTAGAGTTCTTTAGCACCAGAGTTGCTCAGATTTCACTCTATGGCATCTACATGAATCTCCTGAAAAGTTCAACATGAAATAAATTAACTTTCAAACTGTATTTTCACTTTTTCCTCTATTCTGTTCAGAGTTAAATGCTGGCACCCTATTAATAATTCCATTATTTTTTATTCTTGTCAGGAGACATATACAGCTCTAAGGTACTGATGTTCTCTGTCTAAAATACTGCTTAAGCATTTTCAGACCCATTTTTAACCTTTCTCTGCTTGTCTTTCTCTGTGTGTGCAAATGACCACGTGGCCTGCCCACAATATAGTTGTTTCCCCATTGCTGCATCTGTAGACTTAGACTGGTACTGTTTGGGAGAAACTCGGCACTAGCATAAGCGTTACTGACCCCACTGCAGCTTGATGCAGCAGAGCAGCCATGCCTTCACTAAGCCTGCTTAATACCAGCACAGCCTCTCTATTAGGTATCTGTGGTCAGCTAACTGCATCATGGCAAACGACTCTACGGTACCCCTAGTCTTACTGGTTCCTTTGTGGTTGCTGCACGCAGACACAGTTCATTTAATACATGCTTCTTGGTCTGGTTCCTTCGCAGGCTCTAGAGAATTGGTAGTGCAATTCTAAAGGAGGCACAGTATTGCTCTTCATTGAAAGCTTAATGCATCCCAGCCCTCTGGAATGTTCCCAACCAAGGAAAGCTATTGCCAAGGGCCCAGACTCTAAATATTCAGAGAAGTGCAAAGCTCTTCATCAGAGCTCAGACAGCATTTCTTCATCAGAAAACACTAATTTAAAGGAACACTTCATTGATTTAGCACTGAAGGTGGGATTTATACTAAACTCTCAGTTGCACTGTGTGGTTTTGCCATGTTAGGAACCTTTTCACTTGTTAGAAACTAAATGACCTGGAGTAATCCACCTGTAAAATAGGAAATAAGCAGATGGGGTTTTGCTGTGTAATAGACATGAGACTTCGAGTAATAACTTAAAATTCCTCTGCTCCCATCAGTATAAAAAGTGGGACTTCAGTTTTGATCTTGCCTTTTATTCAATACTACCTGGAATGAAAAAAATCCTTTAGCTCTTCCAATGTTTTAGGGTTTTGAGGTTGTTGGGTTTTTTTGGTGTAGTCTGAAAAACATTGGTTTCCATGTAGTATCTGCAAAACATTGGTCTGAAATAATCTCTGAATGGTCAAGAAGATAATTACTTCAAAGCAGCCTTATTTTAGGATACGCTAGCTCCACATCTTCTAGCTCTGAATTCACTGTTCAAGTTCTTATCTGGTTTTTTTTTTGGTTGGTTTGTTGGTTGGTTGTGTTTTTTTAAAAAGTTGCCTAGTATTGAGGAACCAAGTAATTCTTTCTGTTTCAGGCACGTGGACTCCATTTAATCCAGCGACAGTCAGGTCGATTCTTGGTGAGTGCAGTTGTGTGATGTGACATAGTCCAGATACTGGTTTGCCATCTGTTCAGAGAATTGAGCATGCTAACGATTGCTGCACCCCGTTAGAGAAATGAGTATGTTCCACACACTACAATACATTTACAAGGTGTATGCCTACTGCAATAATGAACACCCGTCTAAAAGACTTTGGAACTAATTAGGCTGTGGTGTTAACAAGCTGGGCTTTCACTGTTAGGTGGTATGTTTCAACATGTCTTTGCTGGTTTGGGTTTGGTTGGGTTTTTTTCTCCAGACAGTCCAGCAGTTGTAATTTAAATATTTTCCCCTTTGAATAATACAGGGCTGCCTGTTGTGTGCACACACATGCACTTTTGAAAGTAGCCTGAGCAAATGTTACTGCACAGCTGGACAGATGGCAAATGTCATTTATGAGTGGGGAAATTGTCATCTTAAATAATGTAAAAATACATTCTGTCTTTCTGAGTCACTTTTCCCAACTTGCATTTGAATCCAATGTTCTGCTCCAAAAAGACCAAACAGAAGCTTTTTGATATTTGAATTCCTGAGTGTCCTAAAATAATTTCCAGTGATATAGATGAAGATGGTAGTAGAACAGGAGAAAAATTTGAGCACAACCCCCATCTTTTCTATCATACAGTTCATAAATCTAAGGACTGGGTTTTTGCATTGCTTTCAGTAAACATTCAGCAGCAATTTGAGCTCTGTAGCTGTGCAACATGCTTTTTGTATAAAGAGATGACAGTATCAGTAAGTCAAATACAGATGAATATCCCAGTGCCTTTGGCAGTCAATAGACTCGGAGTTTTTCATGTGTCCCTTAGAAAGAGCATCATCATCATTTTCCCCCTGCCCCATCTTTACCTGTTTTGTCACTGGATGATCAATGAAGCCCTAAATATTTTCAAACTGAAAATGAAAACCTGACAAAAATAGATATTCTGTGATTCATCCTGATCCTCTTTTCTCTCACTTTACCTTCTCCTCCTTCAGTGGATGACTACTTGCTTTTTTTTTTGGTAGAACTTTCCAAAATGCCACCAGTATTTTAGTAATTTCTGTCTTCAGTACCTTCCACAAAGTGCTCTTGCTGCATTCTTGAATTCTGGGGAGTAGTGCGATTAAGGTTTTGTAAGTTTCTCAATTTCTATTTCAGGCATGTTTGACAGAGAAAACAAAGGTGGAGTGAACTTCAATGAATTCACAGGAGTCTGGAAGTACATCTCGGACTGGCAGAATGTCTTTCGAACGTATGACAGAGACAATTCTGGAATGATTGACAAAAATGAACTAAAGCAAGCACTAACAGGTTTTGGTAATTCATTTGTAATTACAGCTTTTCTGACTGGGTTGTGTTCTCAGGTGAGCTTATCGTTAGGGCTGTATTGCTCTGAGAAACCTGAGTAAAAATGAGGCAGGTGAAAGGCCCTGTTGGGTATAAGACACCTTTTAAAGATGTCCATGCCACAAGCACCTCTCTTTAAGCTGTTTCCTTTAATGGAAGAAATTAAAACGTCCCAGACACAGACACATCCAGTTCCAGTCTCCTCCGTGAGCTGCTCCGAGAGTGTCACCTCAGGTAAATGTCTGAACTTAGAAGGTGCTTGGTACCAGCTTGGCAGCCGGCTGTGGACACCACGGTACCATTCTGGTGGCAAAAGAACTTCTGTGCAATTGACTTCACTTACCAAAACCTGAGCTGCAGCCCTAAACCACTCCCCCAGCCCTAAACCACTCCCCCAGCCAGCCCGTCCCTTCAGTCAGTAATTGTGTACTGTGGCTATAACTAAGCGTGGGGCTCATTGCGTGCATTTTAAACACAGATATTTAGCAGGGGGAAAAAAAGAAGTCTCTTCTGCTTCCTCATTGTTTTCTGGTCCTGTTACACAGCCCTGCTGAAGAGCCCCGCTCTTTTTATAGCAGACTGTGGTAATTGAAAGCGTTGAAAGCATTCCTCTTTTTTCCAAGGTTACCGACTGTCTGATCAGTTCTACGATATCCTCATTCGGAAATTTGACAGGCAAGGAAGAGGACAGGTTGCTTTTGATGACTTTATTCAGTGCTGTGTTGTTTTACAGGTAAGAAAGGAGATGTACTTTAATGTCAACTGTAAATAGTAATATTTTCTTAAGCTTTTATGGTTCTCATTTTAACCATAGTATTGGATCTAGAACTTGCTTTTATAATGGATTTATAATAATCCATTTGAATAAATGTACGAGAGGTGCTAGAAACATCTTCACTGATGGGTCTTCACTAGTTACCCACTTGCATCACAAGCAAATTTGATACCATTTCAAGGGGGGCAAAAAAATGTAAAATAGCCTGTTTTAAAAGGAAAACACGGTTTCTTATAGTTCAATGCACGCACTTCCTCTGGAGCTTGTGTGTGTTAGAGCTGGAGTCTGTCATGTCCTGCGGTGCCCACAATTCACAGAACCAGATTGCGAGTGTTTTGTCTGTCTCCCTGGCTAAGGCTCAAACTAAAGGCAAACTGAGCAGCTGAATTTAGTCTTTTGTTCCTGTAGGGGCAATGCCAGTAAAAGACATCTCAAACAAAAAACCCTCTTGGTAACATAAATGCATGTCTGAATGCATATATATATATACACACACACACATATGTAAAGAGAGAAAACTAGGTTTACAGGTATATTTTTTTGTTTGGAGATCAATCACTGGGTGATTCCTCACCTCATTGCTTAAGGCTTCTCTAAGTGTGTCTGACTGCTCTCAAATGTATGAAGGCTTTGGGAAAAAGTTGGGAAAGTGGAAAGTATAGCAGTGGACAAGCTGAGTTTCTGTAGGCTAGAAGGAGGTTGCTCTTACACTGGCCATGAATGCAACAGGTAAGTTAGCATCCAACACTGAAGAGAAAGCAGTGCCTGGTGGAAGCAGCATCTCTCTTATCTGCATGCAGGTGTTTTGTTCCTCTCCTTTTAGCTTTACCTCTGTAACCATGAGTCTGCCGAAACATCAGTATTCTCTATAGTCATTTGTAATATAAGCCCATTATAATTAGTTTTAAACTTAAACTCTGGGAAGGGGGGCTCTGCAAGGGACGGTTGTGCTGGTGTTAATGAAAGGACTCTGGGAGTTCTTTGGTCCCTGGTGCCTCTGGGGTTATAAAGCAAAACTTTGGATACTGATGATACACAAAGTATATTTGGGTAGAAGGTGAGAATGGGACACAGTATGCGCTGGATTCTGCCTCCAGATGACTCCCAGATGTCTCATGAGAATTTGTTAGTGTCCTCCCTCCACCCCCCAACCCCTTAAAGCCAGTATTAAAAAGCTAACTGGTCTATAAAGAGTGCTTACACTGTATCCTAAGGGGGTGTTAGAACCAGATCTGCTACACAGCTCAGGTGTGAGACAGCAAAGAGCTACCTCTGTTTGCATGAGATTGTAAAGTGTCTACAGCTGATAGGATGGAAGTGTTGATGAAGCTCTAGAAACCAAAGTGGCAGGGGAATAGCTGGCAGCCTGAACTTCCCCAAGTACAGAACTGGGTTTTCCTTCCTTTTCAGCGCCTGACTGACGTGTTTCGCCGTTACGATACCGATCAAGATGGCTGGATTCAGGTGTCCTATGAGCAATATCTCTCCATGGTCTTCAGCATCGTATGACACTGATAACCAGGAACTGCACACTGGCATTACAGGGACTGGAGCTGCCAAATCAGCCTGTACCGAATAAGATGATTGATGTATTATAATGGATATCACTTCACGTTCTTAAATTTTGTACATTGGTCCTCACCTTCCGAACCTGTACTTGAGTTGGTTGTTATTTTGTATAACTGTACAATATGGCCATCTCTGCTTGCTGTAGTACAGAAAGCACAGACTAGATTGAACTGGTGCAGTCTCAGACTTAACCTTCCTCCACATATCCTGCATGGGGAAAAATGACTCGATAGAAATGCCAAATAAAAATAATGCTTGTTAGTTGATAAGGGTTGAAAGTCAGAAGTTGCACAACATGTTTTGCATGTGCCTTACTTTTATAAGAATGTAATGTATTAATTTTTAATACAGAATTTAAAATTAAGTAAAACTATTAGATCCACTTTTCTAGTCTACTTCATTTTTGTACAGCGTATTTAAGTGGGGACAGTTGGGTTTTTATTCTAGTTTTCTACGGTTCAGGGCTCCCTCCCACTCTCCTTGCCTTATCTTTTCATTTTCTAGCTGCCTCCTCCTTTCAGAGTATCCTTGGGACACCTTCAACTAGAAGTTCTTCACACCTGTGTCCCACACTGCCTCTACCTCAGCGACCTCCCTACAATAGGGAACTGCTGTGGATGTGTAGTTCCCTCTGCTCCGAGGGCTCATTTAACACCCCCAGTCTGCCTTTTAGTGCTGAAGCACCCACTTGGAGTGGCCCAGAACTGAGTGAGAATCAGTCTCAGAACTTTGCCCTCCATCTCACCAGTTGCAGATGGAGAGGGACTTGGTGGAAAAACTGAACCAAAACCAGTACTGACTGATTCCTGTCACACACCATCTCCTGCAGTAACTGAAGAAGCAGTGAGAAGTCAGCAAGCGATCTTCAATTGCCAGCACTACCCAAAGCAGTTAAGAACACCCAGGCAGCACCATTACTTACCTCTAACTGCTGCTTTTCATTCCATTATTTCCAGGCAGGAGCTTTTCTCTGTTCCCCAAAGACTGTAGCAATTGATGGGTTCCTAAGTCCTCTCCCACACCCAGCTCGCTGCGTGCAGCCAGTCCACCCCCTCCTTGTCCTTCAAATTTCATCATCCCCCCCCAGCGCAGGCAGGTGAGCTCTGGTGGATGGGAGTGCCTCCACATGAACTGAGGCTGCCAACTGACACCAACCAGATGTTCCAAGAGATTATGCAGAGAGGGTCTGAGTCCACAGACCATCCTGCTTCAAAAAAGAAAACCACAGCCAGAGTTAAACTGTTATTGCCAAGTGTCTCAGGCAGAACGTAGTGGCTGGTCTCAGGGTGCTGGCAGCCAAGTGGCAACTGCTGTTAAGGGCTAAACATCCGTCATGCAGAGAAGCTGCTACCAATAACCAAACCGACCCTCGAGGACAGTTCCAGCAGAGATTTCTAACCATTCCTCTGGTGTGAAACGTCTGTGGAGATACTGATGGTCTCCCCAGCATAAGCACACAGGAACAAGGGGCTACCCCAGAGCACTCTGGGCACCATCATCCAAAGGGCAATGGACTGTTTCTGGGTGAGGTGGAGGAACAGGAATACTGACCAATTTCCGAGACTGTGTCACCACCCAACGGCCTTGGATGAACTGGGGAAGTTATGTTTAAGACAACGAGGGAGAAAGACTTGCAGCAGTTTCTGCTAGGACCTCACCTCTGCAGAAGGCTGAGATGATCACTCTGTATGTTCTCTTCAGAAACAAAACCAAGGAAGAGCCCCAGAGTTTTGGGCTCAAAAGAGCTTCTCCGTTAAATGGCCCTGCACATAAGAGCTTCCCCATTCCTTTCACACTAAGGAATCTGACTCTTTGGACCATGCATCCACCCAAATGAAATCCAGTAATTCTGGGAAACACTCAGAGGAACATTAATAGGTTCCAGGTACAAAATGAAGAAAAATCTGGAACTCACAAAATTTCCCCATTTGTCTCCTGTGAAGGATGTCTCCCTTTTCCAGCCAACCTTACTATACTTCAGTGTCCTGGGTGTGGAACAACTGGCTCCAGCCCTTTCTAAAGGAGTCTTACTGCTGCAGAAAAGAGTCCAAAATGGCTCCCGACTGGAACGACTCTTGTCTCAATGGGAAACAGATGCTTCTGAAGGTGTGAAAGCAGGTACACCACAGACCAAAAATCCAGCTGGAAAGTAGCCCCTTTATCCCCTCCCCCAGAGCATGTTCTAGTTTGGATTTTTATCAATGCTTTTTTAAGGAAATGTGAAACTGGTTCAACTGGTTCAAGAAGCTCTGGTGCAGCCTCAAAACCCTTCCCTCAGTGGCAGAGCTTGTGGTGTAGCACGTTACTGCTGTAGCACGGCAGGCACTTAGAGTGATGCTGCTCTGCAGGCCATAGTGCCTGAAGGACCAGAGTCCAGAAAGAGAGGAACAGGCAGCGGCCTCACCCCAGTTCTCTACTACATGGGAGCAATATAAGGCAAAGAAATTGCTTGGGAGTAAGGAGTAGCCAAAAGTTGATTGAAGGAAATTGGCCAAGACAGGAAAACAGAAGCAACAGGAGGTCTTGGCTTATGCAAGCCTGTGGGAGAAGTAATTGGTAGGATGCCAGAACTTCCAAGGCACGTTTGACTTCTGTTTGCCCGTGAGGTCGTCTTCCCTGGGGCCTTTGTGGTCACAGCTGGTCGGGTGGCAAAAAGGTGAGAAGTGTGGATTTCTCTTTTCGTTTTCCCAGCATCATGGCAGTAAAATCCCAAAGGGAGTCAGGAATGAGGAAAAAGAAAAAGCTGTCTAGAAAAACCTCAGAAGAAAAGGCCTTAATTTGAAGTGCCAGAGGTGTAGAGTAACCTTCTCTAGTAACACTTTGCTGCAGTTTCAGACTTCTAGTTGCACTACACTTTCTGTGGAATAAAACCATGATAGTAACGTTTGTAGAAATGATTTGTGATAACCTGTAAATGCAGATACGAGATTGGTCCCACAGAGCCATAAATCACATTCTAGCAGGCAACTGTGGTGGTAGAAAATAAGGTTTGTCCCCTTCAGGAAAGACGGTGTCCTCTGGAACCAAACGGCACAGGTATGGAACAACTACCCAGTCAAGGACAGGGGAAAGTATTGAAACCCTTCAATCAGCATGAGAAGGGAGAAAAGGAAATAGCAAACAGGGATGAAAAAGGAAAGTGGATCCTTTCTGATGCAGAAGGAAAACCATTACAGAAGAAGAATTTCAGGGAATGAGTTTATACGCTGTCTCATGAACTGCTTTGTAGCCTCTGTGCTAAAGTTTACATGGCAAATGGAAAGCAAGAAGATATGGGACAGCAGCTCTTGAAGACCAAATCCTGGTTTAGCCCAAATATTTAATGCACAGAGACAGAGATATCTCAGGTACGGGCGAGAAGAAAAATTGATAGTCCACTGCGCAGCGGGGAAAAGGAAAGTGGATGCTGGAGAGTGAACTGGCTCATTTGCTCCTTCCACTGAGCTCCACGTAGCCTGGATTTGACCCCATAAAGTACATAGACACGAGCACCTGGTGTGGAACCCTGGGGAAGGCACTGCATAAGCAAGGCCCCACTGGTAGCGTCGTCAGCTGGGAGTTCTCAGTCAGTATGGCATTTGATTGTTTACTTCTCCCCATTCTTTTGTCTGATTGCCTTAGAGGTTCTAATACTTCTTAACATGCTTTGGCCAGTAGAAAGAATCAAGAGTTTTTTTATTTTAGTATGGATCAATTAATTAAGTTTTTAAGTCAAGTGGTAACAATTTCACTCTGGACAACATGATCAAAAAAATCTGCATAATTTCACATCGCTTTTTCCTCTGCAAAACCAAAAGCAGGTAATATGCCCCATTACTTACCAGTCCCCTAGAACAGATTCCATTTTTCTCATAGTACATCCCATTAAGCCAGAGAATACCTTTGCTGTGACATTCTCCTTTTTTTCTCTGAACAGCAGTGTAGTCTTATCGATTTCTAAAAATATCCTCATTATAAAGCCATAAAATAAACTGAACTGACCTGAAATTTGTGTGAAGAAAAATGAACCTGTATTTTCATGCAACAGACTCGTATTTTCAGTGAATATTCCTCCTCAGTAACACAAAAGTAAACCTTTCTTCTTTTTCTGAGTTTAAAGGGTGTTAAAAGGGTGATTAGCCTTTTGCTGACAGAATAATATTAACACATTTTCAAAAAAATAACAAAAGATTTTTTCTATAATATACTAAGATATAACAAATACATTAAAAAAGCCTAAACAAAATAGTATGTTTGCCCCTGATATGTGCAAGTTTGTGTTCCAGCTATATTTCCCACGTTAAAAAAATTAAACCCTACCTCCTTTTCCCCTGCCAAAACCAGTCAAACACAGAATTAAACACGGTCTCTTTCCTGAAAGCCAAGAGATGGAGATTCTTCAATCTGTTCATCTGTTTCCAGTTCAGCTCTCGTTGCTCCTTAATCTTCTCCTCTAGTTTCTACTAGCACATTGACTAATGTCTGCATATTTAGTTCTAGAAAGGGGAGATAAAAACATCTGGAGTTACTTCCATTTCATGTTATTTCATATAATGCAGCAGAGAGAATGGTAAAGTTTTACTGTTAATTCACTGCTCTTAGTCCAGTATCACAAGCGTAGTTCACACTCACCCAAACTCATGCCCGGTGACAGCCGTACAGTAGCATGTGCCCTACTCTCTTTAAATCCCTCTAATTATCTATTTCCAAAGGAGAATCTTTTATTTTGATTAGTGTATCACTATTTTTAACACTAAGGACTATTTTTGCAGTAACTGGAGAAAACAATGTGTTGTGTAACAAGCCAGCTCTTTGAGAGCATTCCTCTCTTGTCACCCCAATGTGTCTGATCTACTCGGAGTCTTTCCAGTATGACAGTGCCACCCCAGTCTGGTTCTGCACACGTGCCAACAGTTTTGTCTCGATGCTAATACCTGCTCTCCCCAGAGCTGTTACCCAACCAGTACAAACTCTGATCACAACGCAAGACACCAAGTGAGCAAGATGACCTTCCAATTCAGGAAACTGTTGTGCTCTCAGAATTTCCTCCCACTCACGGCTCTGCTTACTTGTCAGGAGGCCAAGTCTGCTCAGAGAGGCAACTCCTGCCACTCTTAACGGATACAAACGTTGAGCAAAACTAATTCCACTTTTCTTCATGGACTCTACTATCTCTGCAACAGTCTCCTGCTTATGGCAAAGCAACTACGCTGATGTAACTCGTTTTACACGAAAACTAATCACAAACTTACTTTGAAGTGCTGGATAATAAGGAGCCAACTGTTGGAGCATCCTGGTCATTGTAGGTACATCTTTTCCTCGCAGTCTGTTCAAAATGTTGGGAGTAAGACCCACAGCATCTTCATCAAACATCTCATCTGAGCTTCTGAATTGCTGGTAATCCCTGTACGAACCACTGCTGGAGAATGAGTACTGATGTGAACCCCAGTCACTCCTGTAGCCTGACTTCTGATGCCTGAATCCTTGACACCTAGATTCCTGGTTCCAGCTAGATTCCTTGCTCCAGCTAGAGCTCTGGTTCAACCTAGAGACCTCATCCCATCTAGAGTCCTCATTCCACCTTGAGTCCTTGCTCCACCTGGAGCCACCTCTTCCTGAAGGAGCAGAATTTGCAGAGGTACAAGTATTCACAGACTCATCGTTCCTGTAAGAGGAATAGCTTTGTGAAGGATAGTTTGTGGAATATCTTCCACATAAAGGATATGAGGCAGAAGAATTGGGATAGGGAGATCCTTGATCAGTTATACTCCTTGCTTTTGAACACACTTGTTGATTCCTCCAATTTGTACTTTTCCCACCATACGAGACTCTGTTACCAGGGAGATTATTTCCATGCACAGTGTTGGACACGTATTCTGCTGAGTACTCACTCACTGGACTCGTCTCATAGGAAGAGGCCCCACCAGCTGAATTACTGCCAGAAGCAGACCGGCTGAACTGTCTCAGCCACTCACTGATACCCCTGGCAGGACTTCCAGTCTGAAGAGCAGAAGAGTCCCTGAGTGCAGACATCATTGCAAAGTCCTTAGATCTCGGTCCATAGGAAGATGATCCATCATCTATCTGGTAACCATATGAGTTAGCAGGCGCAAAAGAAGCATCTGAAGAACCCTCTTCATACTCAGACAAAAACCCTTGATTCCAGTTATTTCCTGAACAAACAAATAAATAAAGGGCACTACTAATTTGTTAAATGCAACTGTTTGCAGAATAAATTTAACTCAGTATAAACCTTTTTTTGTGTGCCTGCCTCTATATATCGTGTTTAAAGCACATTGACTGCGACAGCAAACATCAGCATCCTTCTCTGCCTGCATTAGTAAAGCTGAATAAAATTAGAGAATGATAGGAGGGGAACAACTGACTCAAGCCAATTAATCACTTGAACTAATACATCATCTGAATTCAATTATACTTTACTGTCAGAGCAGCTTGGAAATCAACCAGGCCATTTCAGGGCCCCTAAAATACCAAGTATCTAAGAGAGTTCATGCAGAACAGGCTACATTAACAGAAAGATGAATGATTATAAGTAGTAATGTTGGCCTCTCTCGAGAAGGTCCAGCCTTCGACTGACACATGCTGGTAGCACACGTGCTCCTCTTGATTCTCTGTGGCTATGAAATAAAACAGGGCAGCTCAAATCATAACATTTCCTGTCAGTGCTTGTTTTCTTCTTAAATATGTCAGTTCTGCAGTTCAAAAAGTTGCCAAAGCTCTACTTTTGCAGCTCATCCTTACATCCTTTCATACTGAGCTTCTCTGCATCCCAAGATTTGAGGGAAGTACAGGGGGAAAGCTACTTAGAAGGCCAACAGTCTAAGGAAACAAGCTAAAAATCTCTTTCATTGTATCCCTTAGTGGTACCAATACATTCACTTTCAAAGGTAAGCATGGCAAACTCTCCTTTGAAGATACCTGGACACACCAACCTTCACACTGAAGCCAGCCAAGTGTTACTGCTTGGATTTCCAATAACCTCTGCTGCTGTAATCATACATATCCAGTGAGACAGAAGTGTTCTTAGTCAATCAAGGTTGAAATCATTAAGGCTTCTGAAAATGACAGCCTGAACTGACTCAGAGGGCAAAGACACCACAGTACTCTTAGCAAAGAAGCGTTATGGCTGGCCATAAAAGCAAATTTTGGCAATCTGTGCAAGGTTAAAAGTAAACTAAAACTAGTGGATCAGTGTCTAAATTACCTTTGGATTTTCCATATGGCTTATAGTGTTTGGGGATGCTTTTCCTTCCTGGAAATTTACCTTCAGATATTGACATCAGTGGCCTCAGACTGTTAGTATAATTAACCTAGATAAAGCAAAAGGTCAAAATGTCTGGGTTTAAACACAAATCTTGAGCGTACAAAAAACCCCCCAAATTACAGCAAGTTCCCCATGGAAAGATAGCAGAGTACAATTTTAGGTGACTCTGTAGAAGGATGTATTGTTCTGTTGTTCACAATTACCACATCAAAGCACGAGTTTCAGAAGTATGATTTGGAAGAGGTACGTGTCTGGAGAACAGAACGAGGTGCCTCAGGAAGACAATGGTACCTCTTTCAACTTTCTTTATTGCCCCACGTCCCTCAACATCACCTGGCTAATATATAAAACATGTGCAAACCCTGGCTCTAGCTGGGGAATGCAGGATGGAAGGCTCAGCTACTGCCTGAGATTAAGCTATGACAGCAATTTTTAACTATCTCATGAAAACTGTGTTCTATTCAAACGCATGAAACTGTGAAAGTGTAGCTCTCAAAGGTGGTGGCATTTGCACAGACAGTTACCATAATTCAGCTGACATGGAATGTATTATTAAACCCTAAGAAACCAGTATGAAATATCTTTCAGAAAAATACATGCTGAATTTTGTGAACTGCCAGAGGTGATGAACCATTTTTGTACAGATTCTGGTCCTTCTTCAGACCCTTTTTTCCTACAGGTATTCAGTTTTATGCCAAAAAAGCTATGGAGGTTTGTAAAGGCCAACAGAAAGACAGGAACATTTTGTCTAGCTTAGTCTGAACAGATTAAAGCTCTCAGTGGGGGCAGAGCTACAGGTCACCAGTAAGACAGACTTACCTACACTTATCTACAGACTTACCTACATCACCAGTAAGACAGACTTATCTACACGCCCACAAAAGAAAGAAGCCACACATTTGGGCAGCACTTAAAGCCTGATTAATCTTAGAAGAAAAGCTAACATGCAAGGGGCCAACTGCAAAGGCAGGATGACAACCAGACACCATGAACCACAGCACAACGGTGCCCAAACCAGAGGGAAAACGCATAGGTAAGAAAACCAAAACAGATGGAAGATGATGGAAAACTAACAGAAATGCATCACACAGTTAATGTCTTTGGTGCTTAGAAATTGTAAAAAAAAATTGAAGTATACTCAACTAGGAAGGGGGGTTGAGCTATGCCTGAACAGTCTGGGCAGTGGGTTAACACAACGAGTTCAACAACTCCTTTCCTCACAACAGTAAAACAGCTCTGGGCCAGATTAAGTTACTTACTGCTGCTTTCTTTTCACAAAAGGCCTTCAAAGCTTCTGTGAGTTCCTGTGTAATATGGACAACAAGTGTGGCTTCAGAGTCTGAGGTGATGTGAAAAGTCTCCTGTTGAAAAGCACGATTGGAATCGGTCATTAGGGTGCTGAAGGACCATATACACAAACAGCTCAAAGTGACACTTTGATTTTGGACTAACCAAGTTTATAGCATTAGTTGATACATACGACATATAAAACACACAGATATACACATGTATATGGAAAAATAAATTTGTGAACGTAATTATGGCTTGATAGAAGGTAAAACAAACCCCTGCCACTCCCACACTGTCAATCATGAACACCTTGCTGCAAATGGAGAAAGGCATAAGTCCAAAATTTGTTTTCTGTGTAGAAAATCAAATACAAAGTAAGCTTCAGTACCTTCATCAAATGCTCTTCATTCCTCCATTTTAGTAACAAAAAGCTGGAAGTTTCCATTATAATTTTCACTTTGTGAATGAGAGATATCAAAAGATATTGATATAATTCTATAAAGCACAGAGTAATTATGGCTGGCTGTCTATTTGACATCCAGAGACTGATAAGTAGATTACAGTAAGTTAAAAGAATACCTGATCAGTTTACTGATTATCCCCAGACTTTCTTTTCCTCCACCTATTCCTGAAGTCACAAGTAACCATAGCTTAAAACAAGCAAAACAAAGCAAACAAAAAACCCCCTGAAAGATTAAAAACATCTCTTCAGTTGGTAATGAGGTACCTATCTCAAAACACTCTACTTGTCTATAAACACAAGTCAGACTCTGCAAGAGTCTGCAATTGCCTCAGCAACTGGCAATGGGGTAAACGGTGACTATGGACAGTCAGGAGCCAAACCCAAGGCTTACTATGCCACTGCTATCAGCAACTGAACTGATGGAACTTCTCCACTCCAAAACCAGCAGCTGTGCATTAGCACTGGCCAGTTTCACTTGACTGTTTGGTTCTGCAGCAGCAGCAGCACTGACCGCAGCACCAGGGGCAGGAACTGGACCGGCTCCTCCCATTCAGCGTTATCAACGATCCCACCAGATAAGGGCAGCCAACACCACAGGAGCTACATCAGTGCTCCCAACACTACTTGTCAGGGTGGCTCCTCAGCAAAGGGAAGAATGATGCAGAGAAAAGGCAGGGTGCTCACATTTAATCCAGCAAGCTGTGCAGAGCTGACATTATGCTATGGCTGCAATAACTTTTCAAAGGACAGGAGTCCATTAAAGTAGCAATTAACCTTGGGGTCAGATGAGTTTGGTCAGTAATCAGGGGCTCTCTTACAATGTTCATTGCATGATACTGGTGAAACTGCACAACTCTTACCACCATTATTTTCCATACATACCAAGAACTCCAGAGCTTTCTGTTTCCGAACAGGATCATTCTGTTGGATTGTAGAAAGGGAAGAAAAACTGAAAAACTGACTACTACAGCACTTGTTGCATCAGCTCAAACAAAGCAAGGCCTTTTAATCTTTTATCCAACAACAAAAGTCAACAAAAGAAAAGACAGTAACTTTTAGGACAGCCATGAACATGTAGGGTTAGGATAGCAATTAGGTAGCAGCTACTACAAACACAACCTCTTTACTTCCAATACCAGGAAGAGCAATCTTTCTTAGGGCTTCCACACTCAGGTCCTACCCCTCTTGTAAAAAAGGTTAAGTGCCCACCTGCATCTAGCATAGTACCTGAAGCCCAGAAGAGCGAGACATCACAGAACACGCCAGATACAAAAAGAATTCCTGCTACTGAGATAAAAACGAGGCAGTTCTCAGTGCTTGTGCACAGTGCTATTCAGAAGAGCTGGCAGGGAGCATTGTGAGATTCATCTCTGAGTCAGAAAAAAGGTTAGCTATGTCTAAACCACCCCTTCAGTATAGAATATGATCTGAAAACAAGCAAAACCGAGAAGCGGAGAGTGCAGCACAGGCTGGGAGAGGTGGCCTGCAGACACCGGGCCTGAGACTCGGTGACTTTGAGCAGGAATCTTGAGAGCTAAGGTGCATACTGTACAGTCTGCATTTCTCTTCTGCTGTGATGAACACAGAACTCTGGTCATTAGATCAGTTATTGTGCTTCTGGACTAATACTAATAAAATGGCAAATGAAGGCAAATAAGAACATTTTTTTCAGAAAAATGCAAAGTAATCTCAAGGAAACTGCTACAACATAAGACATCTGCAGAATAATTACTACTCCTACATACCTCATGCTTATAATCATCTTCCCACCTTAAAAGAAAAGAAATGCAAATGTTAGGATGCATTCTAAAGATTACTAAGAAGTTATTTTTATTCTAGATACTATGAGTAAACCTATTTCACCTTCCAAATTGATAGCCCTTACCAATACAGGGTATATTTTTCTATGACATATTTACAATACTGGATTTCTTAAAGGTCCTTACTCTGAGTGACTCTCAGAAATCAGCAGTTCTGGTGAACTTCTTTACAGATCAGCTAAAGGAGATGACTAAAGCAATGGTGGGGCTTTATGAACAGGGGTGCCTTTTCTACAGCTTAGGCAATGGCATCACAAAGAATGTCGTAACACCTTGAAATGTGAATTGCAATTTTTTAGTGCACAAGTACACTAGACTGCTATTGCACTGCACAACCAGCGCAGCATTTCAAAAGCCATAGCTACTCATAAACTGAATAGCTAATTTTATTTCAGGTTATTTCCTCACAGACATAAAGGAACAACAACACAAGAGCAAGAAGTACAGTAGAAATACAATATAAAATATTTCCCCATATGTGACAATGTTTGATACAAAAAATAAGATCTTTATAGTAAGTAAAGAGATTTTTTTGATATTTCTTTTGATTCCCCTGTGGGGTTATATTCTCACCTCGCTTTCTTCTTCGATGGAGCTAGAAAATTGAGAAGAATTATTAGCAACATCATAAGGTTTCCACTGTATTGCAATATTGCATCACACAAACAGAACAGTTACTGGCCCTAAAGTGGCTGCAGTTTTTTAAAGGGCAGGATTCAGCAGCCTACGCCTCTGTTCAGGCAGCTGAATCCCACACAAGAGGTCAGTGGGGACTGAACTGATGTGGGTGTGCCTCCTCCATGTAAAAAGTGAAAAGCCTTCTGGATTTTTTCCTGTGAACATACCAGTGTACCTCACAGTTGCACATACTCTAGTGCAACTAGTCTCCAACAAGAAGTTAGGGAGATTTGAATGTCTAATCATCTCTCTTGCCAGTACAGCGTGTAAGCATGTGGAAGGAGGGACAGCTCAGTAAAACAAGTTAGTCCATTTAAGACAGTAGCTATGCTTCAGAGAATCAGCTAATGCATGGTTGTAACTCATCACTCCTTAAGTATTGATCAGCACAAGTGTTCCAGGTTAAGCAACAGGACAAGTAATAATTCTCAGGACAAATGACAACTTGGCCCCTGCAATATGAGGCTGGAAGACTCCTGTTACTGCTTTAACCCTCTGGTATTGAACACGATGAGCACTGGAACACTGATGAGTTGCAATGAGGTTGCATGTTAGGTCCTAAGTTCCCAAAGACTCAAAACAATCCTGGAAACACAGGATGGGAGGGACCTCTGCAGGTGGAATCACAGAATCATAAAAAAGTTTAGGTTGGAAGTGACCTCTGGAGGTCATCTAGTCCAGCCTGAGAGGTAAGAGAAAAGTACCACAGAGGTGGAAAGTAATGGCAACCAAACAATTAACTGTAAGATGACAACACTGACAATTAAAATAATTTTCCTTGAATTATTCAATCTGTGCTGTCTTTCCAGTAAGCCTCCTCACTGTCTGAAAAGGAGAGGAGTGCTACACAGTGGTTGGAACTTGAGCAGTACTCAAACTAACAACTGACAGCTCACTTAGAGGTTAGGCTCAAGATTAGATCAGGCTGCTTAGGCCCACCTACGGTTGAGTTTTAAGTCTTCAACAATGGCAATTTCCTCCCTCTTTAGGAAGGCAGTTTCAGTGCTTTACCAGTCACTGTGCAGAACTTCCCAAATGTTCAATTGGCATTTAATTTATTACAGCCTGTGAATGTTGCCACTTGCTCTTTCCCTGCACACCTTGAAGTCTGGCTCCTTCTCTGTGGCTTCTCTGTTTTAGGTTACCAAAGACGAGAATTATATCCCTTCCTCAGCTGCTGCCTTCTCCAAGGTAATCAAGCCCAGCCCCTGAAGTTATCCTCCACATCACGTGCTATCGTCTCCTTATGGTCATTTGTAGCTGATGAGCCCACTGTGGACTCTTTCCAGTTCACCAAAATTTCTCATGGACACGGGACACAAGATTCAAGAGATAACTTACTGAGTCCTTAGCAGAGGGGAATAAGCATTTCCCTAGAACTGCTGCCTACACTTTTGCTAATGCAGTCCAGTACGCTGTCAGCCTTCATTCCATCATGAGTGCATTGCTTGATTCATGCCCATACTGTTGTATATCAAAACCTGCAGGTGCCACAGACCAATAGTATCCAGACTGTATCTGCTCTATCCCAGGTGCCAGACTTCACATGTACCTTTGCTGAATTTCAAGAGGAGCAAACAGCCCGTTTCACCAGATTGCTGAGATGCCTCTGAATAGCAGTCTTCCACAACATACCAGGCATTCCCCCAACTTGACATTATTGGCAAATTTGACAATGGTGTATGCTATCCCATTATCCAGGTCATGAATGAACATGTTAAAATAGCGTGGGCCCCAGAAGAAACCACTGAGGATTGCTGCTAGTAACTGGCCATACCACACTTTAAAGCACTGACAACTACTCTGAGACAGACAGCTCAGCCACCTTTTATCCACCCTGTAGACTAATCTCAGTTTGGCTGGAAGAATAACATGGGAGACAGTGCTGAAAGCTTTGCTACAGTTCAAAGGACATCTGCCCTCCTTCCCCTGTCCACTGAGCCAGCCCATGTAATTGGAAAACACAATCAGGCTGGTCAAACCCAGTTAATCCTTGGTAAATCCGCAATGGCTGTTCCCAATTACCTTCTTGACCTCCACATACAATGATGTCCACAAGGACCTGCTCCACAATTTTTTATAATGTTTGTGACAGCCTGTAGCCACATTTTGCTTTTGATACAGTATTTTTATTTTGGAATTCACTTGATATTGCCCTTACCACCTAACCAGAGCAAACATTAATACTGAATGACACAACACTTTCGCAGCTGACGTCACCCCTGTCTTTTCCTCCAATCCTTCATATCCTGTAGGACTCAGTGGGATCACTCTTTTGGATATTCTGGTTTGATATCTGGTTATAAAGAAGTCAAGTGTTGATGTCAATTTACTCTGGACAGAGAGTTACTGAGCTAGATTACTAGGTCACATTCCTCCTTCTTCACAAGAGAGACAAACAGAGCTCAAAAAAAGTCTCTGCCACCTTGTTTTGCCACCAGCATTAAAAGGTACAATCTGCAGAAGCCATCAACAATCAATAAAGGAAAAAAAGCACAGTTGTAGGAGGAACCTACAGCAGGATTCACACTGACAAAACTCTGTTGATTTATGCAACCTTTGCCCATTTCAAGCAAACCTACTTTCCCACTGATACTCGTACTGGAGTCAAAAGGCGGGCATTTCTTCAAGTTGGCAACAGAAAGCATTAAGAGCACATCTCCAGTAACAAAGGACTCAGCTCAAACAGACTGTATGAGGGAAGATGCTGTTATCCCGTTTGACGTTTTGGTTTCCATTGATTGTTCCAAGGGACTCATTAAAGAACTGTAATTTCTGCTTTTACCAGTGGAAGGCATACAGCATGTATGCCCTCTGATGACTGAAATGAGTTAGAGAAGACTTTACCAGCTTACTCAGAGAAAACCATTAGACATCATTTTCCCATATTTTTTCACTTCCCTTGACTAGCAAATTACTTATCTTAAATACCTTAGACAGTTAAAAACTGTCTATGAAACAGTGCAAGTTTGGCAATTACCTTCTTCCTCACTTCAAATTCACATAAACTGGAAAATCTCTGAAAATACTCTGTGCGATTGCAAGTTGGAAGTTTTAAATCAGTCAAACTCTTTGAGTTCAACTACTAATTCAAACTGGTCAAGTACAAATGATGTCAAATCTATTATATTTGGGTAATTCATAGACTTACGTGAGGTACTTGGTCTTACATAACCTTCAATCTAGGAATAGAAATAGTTTCATATTAGATTTTCTGATGAAAACTTCCTAACAGCGGTCTCTACCGCAACTTCCTTTAGTAACAAAACAAGTACTTTTATTTATCCCAGCACAGTGAAGCCCATAAGCTAACAGATAGGTAATCTTGCAAATATAAATGAAATTTGAGAGAAAAATTACACCTGAGAAAACTTAAGCTGCAAAAATTAAAACCCACTGAAGTAAAGCAAGAAAATCTCTGAACCACTGAATTTGATCTGGACATTTTCTATGCAAAAAAACCTAACTTCTTAAAAATAAACAACTTTGGTTTGTCAGAGGAATTTCAGGACTACTATTCTTTTCCCCAGAATTTTTAGGGCAACTTTAAATTAAGTCTTAGTTCACTTTAATACTGCACTTGCTGGAAGTGCACACAAATTTTACAATCTTTGTCAGCAGTACTTTTAAAATTTAGGAGGTCAAGCATAAACACACCGAAAAAAGACACATTACTGGATTCTTTATATTTACTCCTATGAACGGCAGTTTATTTTAATCCTTCGGTCTTCTCCAGCTCTCCTGCTATTCGTTTGAGAAATGAAACTTTGCATTCTTTTACATCTGTTGTCTTTCTCTTCATTCTCTCTGGAAATTCTTTAGACTGTTGACAAAAACAGCTTGAAGTGGTCAACATCAAAATTCATCACAATATGAAAAAAATTAGTGTATCTCACCTTCTGGGCAAGCTTCCAGAAGACTAGTAAAGATTGGTTTTTTTGAACATTATGATCTAGTTTCTTCTCTCTAACACAACTAATTAAACTTTAGTGTTAAAGGTGTTTAAGTAGTCTCCAAAACAAAAAATGGATACTATGCCAAGCTTGCTACCAAGAGGTGACATGCTCTGTACCACACCCAACAACACTATGGGCATGCTGGGGTATAAGAACAAACCACAACATTCTAGGAACCTGATCCTGGAACCAATCAAAACACTTAGGAAGAGATTTTGAGCAGATAGAGACGTGCACCGCTAGATGAAATCTCCTCAATAACTCACAGCTCCACAGTCATTCCCGTTGACCTGACCCATGAAGAGTCAGACATAAAAGTATTAGTGATTTAACCTTCAAACTTGATGTAAGTATTTGGATGGAAAAAAAAATAAAAGGGGAGCATCATAAAGAAATTGTCATCAAAATTACTCACAATATATGCTCTTCTGTGCTTATATCCACTAAGATGTTCTATCATAGGTGCCATCTCTGTATTAAACCCACACAGCTTGCACTCATAATGCGGCTCTTTTCTTCCTTCAAATCTGATTTCAACCACATGTTCTAAACCTGTAAAAGCAAGAGTTGCAAATGTCTATGTTTTAGAGTACTATAAACAAATGTATTCTCTTCAGTGTTGCTCATTAAGAGCCAAAATTAATAAAGTATTCCGTTTTCAGAATTTCAGGGTGTCTTCAGGATCACAAGGATAGGACTTACTACCTGCATCACGTTTCTCTCCTTAGGATTCTTTATTCTGCAAGGAAAAACACTGTCTATGGCAGATCTGCAAGCCCACCAAAACAACATATCTCACAGTATGTTTAAGAAACTAAGAAAGAGACTTCCACTCAGTGCAGTCGTGTAAGGCAATTCATGGAGAAGTGCATACAGAAGAGAGACTGAGAACACGAAATCCCACACAAATGTCAGTATTAAAAACCAAGATTTAAACTCCTTAGTCAAATATATAATTTGGACAGTATCAAAGTACCACAAAGCACTTATAGGAAAGAGAATAATTACTTCACAAAACTGAGTCCATAATCTAAACAATTTCCATAAACTTAAGAATTACAGGAGTGAAAATGGGATTTTTCTTCATTTTTCATAGAAATTACTGAAAGACTACGCCCTACAAATATTCCCCTAAGTTTGAGGCTTATAACTAGCATGGAAAGTTTTACTCTGAACAGCTTAAATGCAACAAGACTATTACCAGCTTAAAACAGATAGGAAAAACCTGCAGCTGTTCCCTATTATCCTAAGTTCCAATACTGCCTATTTGTGACAGGCTGACCCCAGCCAGCAGCCAAGCACCACACAGCTCACTCACATACACACCCCACAACAGCATCGGGAGAAAACAGGAAGAGTAAAAACGAGAAAACTCATGAGTTGAGATAAAGGCAGTTTAATTGTGGGGAAAAAACAACCCAAACAAAAAAAGCCACACATCAAAACCAGTCCCTCGCCTCCCTGCAAGTAGACCAAGACCCAGACAGTCTCTGAACAGCCACCTTAGAAACTAAACCCCGCTCCCCTTGCCTTTTCTTCCTTCCTTTTCTTTCTTTATCTCATTGTGATTGCTGAACAAGATATTATGTGGTACAGAGTATCCTTTTGGCCAGTTTGAGTCAACTGTCCTGGCTGTGTCCACTCCCAGTCTCTCGCCCACCCCACCAGTCTACATAAGGGATGGGGGGTAGGGATCCAGAGTGGAAGAAAGAAGTCGATGCTGTGCACTACTCAGCAACTGCCAGAACTCTGGTATATTCTCAACACTGTTTTAGTCACAAATCCAGAACACACAGGCTGCTATGAGAAATTCACCTCCATCTCAGACCCACCGCAGTGCTATACTGCTAAATCTTAACTCTGAAAATAAACTATCACCAAAGCCCTACATCTGGGGAGGAACGGGCCCAGGTATCAGTCCATGCTGGGGTCTGACCAGCTGGGAAGCAGCTTGGCTGAAAAGGAACTGCGTGGAAACCAAGTTGAAGATGAGCCAGCAATGGGCCCTTGTGGCCAAGAAGCCTAGCCTGCATGAGGAGTGTTGCAAACAGGCTCAAGATGGTCCACCCTCTCAGCACCAGTAGAGCTACGACCTGCCCAGTACAAGAGACACAGACTTGCAAAGGGCCGTGAAGATGCTGAAGGCACTAAAGCATTTCTCCCATGAGGAAAGGCTGAAGGAACTGAAACTATTTAGTCTGGAGAAGGCCCAGAAGGGGTCCCTTCAGCATGTATAAATACCTGAAAGGAGGGTGCAAAGAAGAGGGAGCCAAGCTCTTTTCAGTGGTGCCCAGTGACAGGACAAGAGATAATGGCACAAACTGAAACATGGGAGATGCTGCCCAAACATCAGGAAACACCCTTGGCTGTGAGGGGAACTGAGCACTGGCACAGGTTTCCCTGAGAGGTCACAGACCACTCCAGAGATACTAAAAAGCCATCTGGACATGGTCCCAGGCAACCTGCTCTGGGTGACCCTGCTTGAGCAGGGTGTTAAAAGCAGATGACATCCAGAGGTCTCTTCCAACCTCAACCGTTCTGTGATCTGTGAAAAGCTTCTTTACTAAGATGGCTCCTTCAGGAATGAGTTGTCTAACAACTAATCTCTATAAAAGAGGTGGCTTTTATAACACTCAGTGTAATAAACTAAACTTTAAAAGGTGTAAGAGATAAGATATAGCCCATAAATTATTCAATAAGTTTACAGACAATTAATATCTAAAATACCACCTTTTGTTTCTAAACAAAAGCCATTCGGTTACAAATTAAAAGGCATACCATTTAGAGAACAAAAAACATACCAACTAGAGGTTCTTCTCTTTTAGGATCATTCATAAAATCCTTCAGACAGGTTATGTCCTTTGTGAGTCCTCTCTTAACTAAAGCAAAAAATATATACAAAGAGATATTAGATATTAGACATTAGTGTGTGCATAATTTCCATGCTCTTAAAGGAGTTTCTACAGGAGACTTTAGGGGGACAAAATTAATTTTGACACTAAAATACATAAGGAAAATAGGCAAGATCTGTCAGTCACAAAAAGATTCCAACACACTTTGCTTTCTGTAACAATTTTACATCCAAGGAATTAATGTCTTCAAGAAAGCAATTGAATAAGTAAAACAGACTTTCTAACACAATCGGGGGGGAGAGGAGGGGGAAGAAAAAAGAAAAAAATAAGGAGGAAAAAAAAAAGGGGGGGTGGGGGGAGAAATAGGGAGAAGCAAGGAGAAAACAAAACAAAAACAACAAAAAAAGGAGAAAGAAAAGCCAAGCCACCAGCCACCGCCTTCTCCTAAAACCCTAATACTCATATATTCACATAGCATACTGAGACCACTTGCTTGGAAACTGAAGTTCAAGAATCATACTGCATTAATAAAAGAAGGTTTTATAATCCTCATCAATATAACACGTTCCTCTTTTACTTTGGGTAGACCAGAAGCTGCACAACCACAGTTGCTGTGCTCCTAAGTCTGAACTAAAAGGGTTTCAATCAGGGCTGTGTCTTGCTCCTCACTGGGTTTTAATAGCTTCGGTTTTGCACTACTAAAACACTTTTTAAGTATTACTGATCAACTCAGAGCACCACTAAATGTATCTGCAAAATAATCTGAGAGAGGCAGTCGGTGTATTCAAGTGTTTGCCACTATAAAAGAGCACACTGAAGTGTTAAAATACGCATTTTTAATCATAGAAAAGATGTGCAGAAACAGAACTCATTTTTCTAATTACACACAGCTGTGTTTTAACTGACTAATAAATTTCATGAGTCATAAACACTGACAGTCTCTTCAAATCGAAGAAAGCAAGCAGAAATACCACAAGCACTGAATAGTACGTTACTGGATTCTTTCCTCCTAGGACGCCAGATTATGGTTTAAAGAACTATCAGAACTTCTGAAGGAGAGGGAATTCCACGCTCGTTCTAAGTACTTATTCCATTAGGAACATGCTTGTGCTGCACATCCATAAAAAAACCCACAAAGTTCCAGCATTAATTTATACAGAAAATCTCTAATTTAATTGTGGTACAAAACGGGACACCTCCTGCCACAGGCGGTGTGGAAGCTCTTTCAGCTTTGCCTAAGGTAGGACACCGTGACAGAGATGACATTAACAGGTTGGTGCCATGTAATGAGTCTCCACAGAGAGATTTTCACCAAAATGTCAGTGTATTACACAGTTCTCGTGCACTTGTGTGTCTGTGCAGTAGCTCTCAGTGCACACTAGCTGCTCCCACCCTGACACGCATGTGGTCTTTTGGCCTTAATACGGAAAGACTCACACCGAGATAAGTTAAAGGTCTCTGCAAGATAATGACCATTTCCTCACACACAACTAGATAGTCTTGGCTTAGTACCATCTTGATAATAAACAACCCACACTGGTCTTGGTTTACACACTCTTGTTTTGTCAAACTTTAGCACAGCAATGTATGTGTACACACGTGCGCTGCAAAATCTTCTGCTAAAAACTTCACCAGCTGATTGATATCAGATAATAAGGAAAATAGAAACTATAATAATTTCAACTGCACAGTCTCCTAAGATCTTTTCTTAAATAAATTAGCCAGAAGAAAATCAATAGTTCAAACATTTGGCAGTTTTCCTGGCTTCTTTCTAAACCATGATCAACCACCTGCTTTGGCCACCAAACCTGCTGATTTCAAAGTTGCACCTGACAAGGGCCTTAGCTCGGTTATATTCAGCTACCTGGTCTCTGTGTTTCATACTACATCGGAGTTTGGACTGGAGCTGGAGGACCTAGGATAATAGTTTGACAGTCAGACTACTTCTTGAACTCACTTGCTTTTGTTAAGTACCCAGTAGGTCACCCAAACAAGTCAGAGGTCTGCACAGTTGTCTTCATTTTACAGTTTAACAGAGGCTCGGTAACAGCAGTATTTAATCTTAGTATACTTTCTTTTTGTAACTTCACTGCTCTAAATAAGAAAAAGTCTTCATTTCCACTCCCCTCTGCTGCCAATACAATATACCAAACACACGAAGGTCACAAAAATAAATTATTCAATTTTTATTTGATTTTTAAGCACTTTTCAAACTGCCTAGTTGTTGTAATTATTTTAACTACTCACTATTGTGCATGAGAGTCTATTTGTGTTACACATACCTGACAGAAAACTTCTGGTCTAAACATTTAGAGCCTAAATACAATACCAGAGACAATTCATAAAGCCATTGAAACTGCATCTTCTTATACACAGGGTTCTGTGCATATTCTTAATCACTCAGAGCTTCTGAGTAATTTTCAGATGTGGTTTTATAAAGGTACTTCTACTCTCTTCCTTTGGAACTCCTTTCCCTTGCCCCCCTCTTCCCTCAAGAAGACACACCACAAGCACACTTTAATAATGTTCTCAATACTTTGTAAGTTGCAGCATTCAAGATTAAAACAAGATGACACACCAGTATTTGTTTACTGGAAGAAGTGAAAGTTTAAGTGAAACTCTATATTTGTCCATGTAATCCCTATTTTTGAAGTGAAGTTATTTTCTACAGTCATGGCAAATACAACATGTTGTATAAATGGATGATTTTCTCCTCTTTCTGCACAAAACAGTCAGTAAAGAGATATGTATCAAAGCTGTCAATCAAATCAAATCAAACCTGTAAACATTTTGCAAGCTTCTCTGTTATATTAGTGTAGCAGAGGAGTATGAGAAAGCCTCTCCCCCTGAATTTATTACAAGTAATCCATCTTTCTCAGTAAAAAAGCTTCAAAGTTTCTGGTAGCAGGAACAAAATATCATCTCCAGGTACTCTGCAAGCAGACTTTTGACACTCTGAAATATGACTTTGTGTGCTTTATTTTCTGTCTACTTCTAAGAACAAGAAGGCAGAGAACTGCACCAGAAGCAGCTCAGTTCACAGCGCAGTCTGCCTTAACACGCTGGAGATTTACAAATATGGTCAAGGTAAAAATCACCTTGTAGCAGCTATCACCAAAAGTAGCAGTTTGGGGGTTTTGTAAAAATGGAGGCATTTAGCAAAAATTATCATTGCTGCCTGCAAAAGTTTAACACAGCAATTATGACCTTGAAGACACTTACCCATTCAGCCACAGCTGGTTTCCAGAGTAACAATTTGCATTCACTAGCCACATGGCTTTGTAACACCATTAATAGTGCAAGTTATATTTCTTAAGCATCTCAAACCCCAAACACAACAGCAGTTTCCCTGTAAGTACATCAGACTGATCAGTGAGCCGAAAATCAGCTGGACTGCCAGGCTCAAAGGGCCACGACCAACAGCCCAGCCTCCTGGTGTTGAGTAAGCAGCAGAGCACCCCAAGGCTGATTCCAGGGCACACAACAATTAACATCACCATCAATAACCTGGTTGAGGACCCATAGAACACACTCAGCAAATTCACAGCCAATGGTAATGTAGGGGATACAACTGATGTCACAGCTTCAATTGAGCAGAAGCTTGGGAACATCAAGGGTTAAAGAGACCTTAAAACCATGGTACAAGGTATGGAGTTGTGCAGATGAAATAATCCTGCTCTGAGTACAGGCTGAGGTCTGGCTGACTGAACAGCTCCACTGTCAACAAAGAACCCCAGTTATGATGAATGCAAAGATAAATACTGGTCAAAAGTGAATCTCCCAGAAATGAGGCAAATTCCATACTGAGATACTGGCACAGGCTGCACACTTCAGAATATTATCCTCTATTATTTGGGACTTGTGAGGCCATCTGGTTCCATCCTCCTCCAGTTCAAGTGGGATATGGGAAAACCAGACAGGGTCCAGTGGAAGGGCTATCAAGACAACAACCCAGGGCAAAATTATGAGACCAGGTTTGGGCCCTGGACTTATTTATGGTAATGTGGAGGCTGAGACCTAATAGCACAAACACCTGAACAGCAACTACAGAGATGAGTCAAACCCTTTGAGGATGTGACAGCAGCATAACAAGCAGCAGACAGAAATAGCTGCTTAGGAGGCACAGATTAGACATTGCGATAAAATTCTTCTTAAAGATAGAGGAGCAACTACAGACTGAGACGACACAGGTAGCATCAGGCTCTCTGCCCTTGGAGATTTTCATAGTTTCAGTGAGCAAGCACTGGCAGTAGTCCTGCTTCAATCAGGAAGTTCAGAAATCAATATCAGGAAATCCCTTCTGAATAACGATTTTATTTAGAGTAAGGGATATTTTCCAGATACTCATATAATGAAAAAAAAAAAGTCCCTTTCCTTTCAACATTCAGTGACACAGTGCTGAACATGATGGTTGGACTTGATGATCCCAAAGGTCTCTTCCAACCTATATGATTCTATGTTTTTTTGTTCTCCACCTTTTACATCAATACTTGTACTTGTAATGCACACACATTCTTCCTAATGACTGCCAGAAACCAAAGAGCTGTATTTCAAAACTTAAGGACAGTTTCAGCTACTGTCAATTCAGTTACCCAGTGGCAACAGAGCAGCACTGGACTCAGCACTGCAGATTCACTTTTGAATACAAGAGGTGTGAAGTGCACAAAGACTCTATATTCCATTGTACTGGGGAACTCTCCAAAAGAGAGGTGCTGTGGGAGTCGAGTAACGTTCAACCTTGGTATTTCTATTACGATTTCTGAATCGTGTCTCTTCTAGTCTGTAACTCAGAAAAGAACTTCCAGGTTTCCCCTCTCTAAAAATGTAGCAGTAGTTAGTTTTACACCCCAAAACCTCACGCGTACAAACTGACACCCGACAGACACTGAGCATGGAGGGACATGTTACAATAAGTAAAATTTATATCTTATATGCTAAAGCTGAAATGCTGATCAGGATACTGGTAAGGTTGCAACTGGTGAACCCAAGGCAGAATACGTGACATTTGTGCTTTCACTGGAAGAACTTGAAGTCAGCGCTGTTAAATACATGCAGCTTATCTTCAGATCTGACTCCACTCTTCATAGAATGGCTTTCTTTAATCATGGTGCTACTTAAAAGGTTTTAAGTTGAAGAATGTAGGCACAGGGTGCTAGATCCAGCAACTAAACCCCTACGACATCTCTCGCTACGCTTCTCATTTGTAGTGGTGCAGAAGTACTACAAGTTAACTCTGCTTCTTCCCGTAACGCTAGAAAAATTCCACAGCCTGTGCAAAAAAATCCCACTTTGCACCAAATTAATTTCACCAATAAAGCTAGGCAGCCCAGAAATGGATTTTATAGTGCTCATGCTCTATACTATACCTTCTACCTGAGCTGCCTTGTTTTAGTATTAAACCACTGTATTTCGCTAATGCCCAGGAGACATTTGCCTAACATGTATACTGGCAACGTCCCAGCATTCAGTGCCTCTTGCTCAACACAAAACATATTTCAAATTTCTGTTTGCTTTGGACAAATGGTCACAGGAAAGAAATCAATATTCAGTCTCCTCCTCTCCTTATCTCTGAACATGTATGGGCAACTGCCTCGACTAGAGCTGAAAGAAGTCTTCCATCTGCCCAGCTATACCATTGTCCAAAGAAATCACACAACTGAAATGTATATACTTAACTGAGCTTTGATTTAACTCTCCAAGTAAAATCCTAGAACTTCAGAATCTTCTCTTCCCACATCTACTAAGCTGCTCTCCTCTGAACTGCTGGAGAGCAGACAAAAAAAACACCCCAGATACACAATTCTGTCGTTACCGCAAAAATAACTTGTTGATAGTTCTGCCATATGGAAACTTGCATGGGATCCAGATGTTTTTCTCACAGAAAGTGCTACTCCTCCAAATACAGTCATCTGGAAACAGACACATTTCCTGGCTTAACTGACTTCAACACCAACAAGATTGTACAGTTGAAGCGTCAGGTTACTCACGTTCATCACTCCTGGATGATGAACAGTGACTTTTGACGAGTTCAGAGCAGACACTGTACATAGCATGCCTCATTGAAACACACCTAGAATACAAATAATTTGTCTTTTTAAATTTAAATTTAATGCTGCTCTCGTGACTGGCAAAGGAACTTTGTTTTAATTCTGCAGCGAGGAAGAAATTGCAATGTTGGTGCAAGACATTTTAAATCAGTCAAACTTCATCCTCTGAAGTACCTCTTCTTCTCTAGCAGTCTACACTTCAGATACACTTCAGGTTTTGCCCCAGATTTCCAAGAACATCTATCCTCCACTTTGACAACATCAATACATTTTTGTTCCTGACGCTTTGAACTCCAGCTCTGTGAACATGCTGACACATTTCACTCTCACTGGAGTATCTGATAACAGAAATCAGAGATCCGGCAACAATAACAGGAACATCTCATTCATTTATAACCTGAAATAATACTAGCCTCATACTTTACACAGTGTACCTAATTTAACAATATCCAAACTTTCCACAGTCATTGACAAGACTTCACTACTGAACTCCACAAAAGCAGTAGATTTTTTGTTCATGCTTGCTGTGTCTAACAGTAGAAAAAAAAAATCCATTATTTTAAATGAAGAAACACAGCCCAAGCCAATACAGAATTCTTGTCTCAGTGACAGAGTACAATGAATTTCCTGGATCCACTGGCTGTTGAGGGAGAACTATTTGTATAGTTGGCAATACATGGATAGATTGGATTGATGGGCCAAAGTAATGACATGAGCTTCAACGAGGCTAAAGGTCCTGCATTTGGGCCACAACAACCCCATGCGTCGCTACAGGCTTGGGGCAGTGTGGCTGGAGCTGCCTGGCAGAAAAGGACCTGGGGGTGCTGGTCGACNGCTCTGGAATAGGCTGCACAGGGAGGTGGTGAAGTCACCCTCCCTGACTGTGTTTAAGAGTAGATTGGATGTGGTGTTGAGGGCTCTGGTGTAGGGGAGAACTTGTAGAGTGGGGCTGATGGTTGGACTTGATGATCCCAAGGGTCTCTTCCAACCTGAATGAGTCTACAATTCATGGGAGACTTTCCAGAAGTTCTGCACATATATTAAATACATAATTCTGCATTGCAGTCCCCAAAACAAAACCTGAATTGCCATCTTTGACAAGTTACTCAAGTGGAAAGTTTTTCTACCTGTAAAAAAAAAAAAAACAACAAACAAAAAAACCTCAAACACCACAACTAAAACATATAAATAAGCTTTATCAGGCCAAACTTCAGTCTCTTTTGGACAAATAAACCCTAATAGTGGCTTGCAAATTGGCCTCCCATGTCTAGATCTTCAGTGAAGCAGAATTCAATATGGATAAAGTAGAATAAAGGAGACATCAACAGAATAAATAATTTCCTATTGGAAGTAAAGGATGCTGATTGCTTTAACGTGATCACTGAGGCAGAGAACTTTCTGGATTAAAGTACACCTTGCAGTGCTTCTAACATGTGATTGACTGCTCCGTAAGTTAGAGCTAACATGTTTACCAAAATTTAATGTCTAGATTCTTCACTGTAACAGAGATTTCAAATTGTCTTCTTGTTCTGAAAGATACATCACAGTTGAGAGATTCTAACCTGTAACACTTCCAGACATGCAGCATTTACAATGACCGTATGTTCATAATCTGAATTCTCCATGGAACTGTTTTCCAAAGTCTCTGTAACAGGCTCCTCTATTCCACTACTCTTCTTACAGTCTCACTGCCACACTTTCTGCCCTATTATTCAAGCCTCACTTTCTACCCCATGTATTCATTACATTACTCCTCCAAAACAGGATTTGATAGTCTTGAAGAAAGAATCTCTTCAGCTAGTGAATAATACCTTTGATGGCTGCTTGTGACAAGAAATACAAATGACAGCTCTAGAAATTGTCTTCCATTAAAAACACTAAGCCAAATAGATCTGGTGTAGTTGCTGAAGTACAAATGAAACTTTGGACTGCTCAAATACATAGGATTTTGAGAAGATGTATGATTTTTCAGAACTTTTGCAGAAATTCTTTCCAGGAGCTTCATTTCTGAAAAGAGAAGTCCGCACACAGTGCTTGTGTCTGCTGAGGCAAAACGCCTCAGAATTGTTTGCACACTGGAATGCAAAACGATATTAACACCAAACAACGAGCAGCTGATGAAGGCCAGACTCTTAAAAAATGGACTCTGGCCAGTTCTTTAGTAAATCTTCCTCTTGTGTTGACTCTTCAGGGAACAGTAAGTGGCGAGCTCAGCCTGCAGCACTTCCCTCAGCAGAGGACTGACACCATCGCTCTTCTCTGCGCAGATGTGCATTTTCAGGAACCCTTGATCAACTTGGTTCAAAAAGGCCGAGAGGTTCAAAAGATACTGGGAACAGATGACAAAGCCAGAACATAAGCCTTGTTTCTTAGGAGATCGGGCTAAGAAGATAAAGTAGTGAAAAGCTTATTTCTTGTGATGATTGACCGTACAACCATTTGGGGATCAAATCTTCTTACTGTTTCTCTCATGGGGATACCCACATCTGCCAATGTTGTCTGCTTCCCGTACTTCAAAAAACTGGTATGTCATCATCAGTGCCTTTACAACAGGATTCCATTTCCACCAGAAGCTACCTATATCCCACATTGTCAACCTTTCACCACAACTCTTATTTTCACTCACACACAACAGTCTGGATTCATGTTCTCAGGTTCTAGGGGAAAAGACACCCCAGCAACAGAATTTACCTTTAATAGGTCTTTACCTCTCCAAGTTCACTACAATAAAGAGGGGCAGAACATCACTGCGATGCAGCTAGACACATCCAACATTGCCAGAGCTGCATCTGCAACAGTGCTGTGTTAGCCTGCTGATTCAACTTCTTACCATACTGCCTGAAGCTTAGCAGCGAGTTCATAAAGGCCTCAGATATGAAAGAGACAGGTTGGGAAAGTAAGAAACTAAAATACCAACTATCCATCCCTCTACTAGACAGATAAACAAATATTTAGACATGGAAATCCATAATTAAGATTTCATGCTCTAAAACATTTCTTTGCTCAGCATTTCACTAGATAGAAGTCTCAGAAGAACGTTCAGCATATAAAAAGAAACACAGTTACAGACACATAGATCTGGGAAATGCAAATGCCTGAACGACTAGAAAAGCAACAAACATTAAAATCCCCAAGCAATATCTATCCTAAGAGGCTGGGAAGAAAAAAGGCTTATACTTACAATAGACAGTCTTGGGTCTCAGGGCTTTCTCCTTCTTTAATTACGAAGACACAAGTCATGCCAAAATAAAATAAGAAAAAAGCAATTAATGTGCTGCACCATTTGAAAGAAAACCCCTGTACTTCCTGAGAAGCCTTTGCAGATGAAGTACATCACAGACCACAGTTTCCAGTATCACACGGAAAGAATTGAGGCCTCTATGATTTTCTGCAAAAATTGGAAGAACTGACAGACGCGTACTTAGAGTTAATACATGACTGATTTTAAGAAAGCCCCGTTATTAATGAAGTTTAAAGAGATGATTACAGCCTGAAACACGGCATCTCAAGTGTGCCAGACATAATCTTGAGTTCTGCAGCTCCTAAGTTTTCAAGAGCTGTAGTTCCAACATGAGAGGAAAAAAAAAAAAGAAAACTCACCCCCAAAGGAAAAACAAACTAAAAAAAAAAAAAAAGCAGCTCTGCCACTATTTTGAGTGGATTAGGCTAAGCCTTCAGACTAGCTAAATCAGCTCCTGGATGTTTGTTCTATCATGAAGAACAGGAAAAGTGGCTTTCATCAGCCGATTCCACAAAATAGTGCTTTTTGGCAAAATCTAAGGAAAAGAAGAACTTAAATTCTCATTTCAGAACTCAGCTAAAACAAATCCAGACTCGTTTTGAGAATGTTTTAGCAAATAAACACAAACTGCTGTTCACAAGAATGAAAAAATAGGTGTGATCATTCTACCAGTAAGGCAGCTATCAGCCCAGAGCACTCCATGCAGCTGAGTCCTAGATGTTCAGTATTTAATGGCAGGGAAGAGGTGCTGCACATCAATGTGACAATTCAGTAGGAAGCAAGACTGACAGAATAGTTAATTGTTAAAGAAGCCAAATAGCTGTTCTTTCACAGCAGTTCTAAGTCCCAGTATCACTACAGATAGTAAGTGGTGGTGTGTGAGCTCAGCAGCATTTTATAGGTTTAGAATACAGACACCTTCACCTCCCGAAGTAGCTATGCTGCTGGCAAGTGCTTTCCCTACCTGTCATTCCAGAGTTTTACAACAAGCAGCTGCTAATATCTAAGCTTTCAAACAAGCAAAGAAAACATTAGCAACTCTCAGCTTCTGTTCAAAGAGTTTCTTCCTAGACCATTTTCAGACAAATAGTCCTTCATTTAACTCAAAGCCTGACAGATGCAGCTTAGCATATACTGATTTCCCAGAGTGAAACAGAAGGAAAACCACAGCAGATTTTCTAAGAAAATAATCACCAGCTTTCCACTTTAAAAGGGAGAAACAGCAATAACTGGATCACTATGAAGGTTAGCCAGGAAATAAAAAGAAATAACCATAAACCCAAAGAAACTTGCATCAGCAAGAACATTTGGCAGGACATGAGAAATATTCCAGTATTGTAGGCTTCTACTGGATCTAATCAGAATGAGACTGAATTCTTGAGGGAAAAAAGGCATTTGCAGAAAGTGAAGCCAATGACTCAAGTAAGAGTCAACACTATTAAAGCAATCAGCAAACAGGTAACAACATACTATTAATCTGTCTTGAAAAGCAGGAGGAGGGGAGATGCCCCTCATCTACAACTGAAAGAGAAGGGGCTCACAAACACTTAAAAAAGAGATAATACTGCAGTTAGTCTTTAATGTTCCAGGAAAAACAAACTGTAATTAAGAATGCATTAGAGGAGGCACTTCATTGCCACAATAAAAACAACCTGCTGACAGCAATCATAAGTAACAAAGCACAGACAAATGAGTACGCCCCAACTTAATAGACTCCAAGTGTGGAAACAGGCAAAACAACAAAAGACAATCCAGGCAAAACAACAAAAGACAATCGCCACCCAATCAACAGTCAAAAGTTCTGTCAAACAACATTTATAAAAGCCTTGGCTCTAAACACCTCCTCACAGAACACAAGCACAAAGAGGCTAAACCAGGAAGCTACCATTGAGAAGCTCCAAACAAACAGAACCATGAGTCGGTAGTTAAGCCTTCCTAACTCCTGCAAGAAATCTGAATTGATGTTACTTTAAAAGTAACAGGAAATCTAGTTTTATTGAAAGTACAGGTGAGTCATGCAGACTTGTAAAACGGAGCAGTACATTCACCAACTGTATCCAAAACACAAGTTTGCATCCTTTCACCATCTGTGAGACTTCTGTGTAATTCAAATATTAATTTCACAATTAACATGCATTCACCTTCACCTACAGCTGATATCCCAAGTTACATATTGTACAAAACAGAGTTGTGAGATTCACACCTCATCTTTTTCTTGGGATTTCCCAAGCAAATTACCGTTACAGACCTATCAATGAGATGTTTCATGTTGCTTCAAGTGACTAAATTACTGATTTTTATCAGAACCCCAGACTCACCATTAAATTTGCAAACAGACTTAATATGGAAAAAGGTTACCTTTCTGTGCTTTGCACCACGATAGTGTGACTGAAGACTTATAGAACTCATACATGGAACTTTACAAACCTAAAAAGATAAATTGAAAGCACATCTTCAGTTATATGCTATGCATATTCTGTAGCTGTCAAGTTAGAAAAACTGGAAATACATCTATTTCTACAGCATAAGCCTGAGGGTCTTCTTTGGCTTAAACTGTACAATCTGCATGACACTTAGGAGAGCTGCACACCACTAAAGAGACCCAAATCAGCGTGCAAATCTGTCCAAATGATACTCAACTACCTGTTTAAATATACCAGGTGGTATGAATCTTGTAGGAGCCTCCCCCTTCCCTCCTACCACTGTTTACTGGATTGAGTTTTCCAAACTTGTGTAGGCTGGAAAGCCAGCAAAAAGAGATGATCATACAGTGATTAAAAAGGCAGAGAGATAAAATTACTCCCTAGAATAACTGCAACTCCATTTACTGCTACATCAAAGGGATTCTAAAAAACAAAACCCCAAAAAACCCAAGGCAACAGTGAAGACACCTGCATTTCATTAAGATCCCACAAACACACACCCACTATTACAATAATTAATAGAAGGTAGTACAGATCTACAACTGTTTCTTACTGTCTTTACCTGAAAGGAAGGTATGACTAATACACGGTAACATTGTCTATTCTCTTGACATGCTGTTTAATGCACCAGAAAAAATCCCAACACCACTGCCAGAGCAACACGACTGACAAATTTAACACGTTTTGACCCAAAGCTGTAGACTTTGCAGGCACCTATGAGAAATACCTAACAGAGAGTTAAAAAACTTCAATTAAGAACCATTATACTGTAGCTGGACTGCTCGAGAAGACACTGGATTCACCAGATGTTTTAGACAAGCAGCTCTTCCAGGGAACGACCACCTGATTCTCCACATGAACAGCTTTTCTGACAAGATCCCAGGTTAATTTCTAGGTTTGGTCTCCATTCCCAAGAGCACGGTTTTCAGCACCTTGGGCCTGCACCTCAGCACACAGGCTGAAAAGTCATCAAAAAAAAAAAACCAAACCGCACTCACTTCACAGTAAAAGATTTTTTTTTCGGATTCGGGTTTGCCATCTTCTGGCTTAACTTCTTCGGTGACGGTGCTCATCCCGCAGAGCTGGCTCACTGCACACAATGGAAAAACAAAGAGAAATCCAGCCCTTGTTCACAGGGTGCCTTTCGGCAAACTGCCGGCGGCGGGAGGGGAGCATCAGGCGGGTGAATTAAGTCGACCATTCTGTTTCAACGCCTTTCCAGGTGAAACCACGCCTTTCATCACTAAAGCACCTTTACAGCCCTAAGCTTTATGGCAACGCCACCCTCCCCGTTCGTCCTCCTGGAGAGCTTTCACACAGAACCCGCCGCCCCCCCCCCCCACCCCACCCCAG
>VZTM01014269.1:50908-67405 GCA_013400555.1 Jacana jacana
CGGGGATGGCGGTTCGGCCACTGGGTTTGCAGCTTCCAGGCCTTGGAGTTAAAAAAGAAAGGCAGGAAACACACTCGGCAACAGACTTAATTTAAATGCAAATATTTATTTTAAAATGTCTTAACTTTACGCTTCCGACTGGTAATAAATGTAAAATATAATTTAAGAAATACACTTGAAAGTTCCTTCTAAAAGCAGACAGAAAACAGTAAAAAAAAATAAAATAAAATACAGAAAAGTGCACCGTTTTTAACCAAATCCCAAAGTATCCAACCCAGGTTGTTGATCAGCCGGCGAGTGACACAGCTTGGCGTCTCCTACAGTCAGATGGGAAGCAGCGCCCTCCATACTGGTTTGGGTACGCGTTGACCAAAGGCCTTTCCCCTAAGCCCCCTTGCTGGCCGCTGGGCAGCCCGCCGGTGGCAGCTGGCACCACCAGTAACAGCTGGACTCGCCCTGGGCCCACTAGTTCCAGCCTGACCCGGGCACGCCTTTTACAGGCACAAACCTGCAGGGTTCTGGATAACGCTCAAGGGGTTGCGGTGTTCTCTCCAGAAACGTGCCCTGAAATTCTGGGGATCGTGCTGTACCAGTTTGGGCGGAGCTGTTGGTACATCTCCATGTACCTCCTGTTGTTTAACCTTGTCCTCCGCTGCGTTTCCTTAGGAGGAGCAGGAATGGCACTTTTAGTACAGACTTATTAGTGGAGTTTGGTGGCAGATTATACACCTTTTCAAGATGAATGATGTTGTTTGTACTAGTATTTTTCCTGGGCGTTTCTGTAACAGTCAGAGGCCCTTACATGGAATCACGTTAAAATGCTTGAGAGTTCTTTGTGGTTCCCATCTCAAACCCCCAAATGGACGAATTGAAAACATTGCACTGTATATGTTGCATAATGCTTCCATACCCTTCTTTAAAAACAAAAATAATAATTATTAAAATTAAATTTGCAATTGCACAGCGAAAGAACAAACAGACGCAGAAAAAATGAGAGAAGCAAAAAACGGAGAAAATTGGTTCCTTGATTTTTTGAAAGAGGGGCCAGATCTAAACACAAAAGGATTTGGCAGTGTAGACTCTTGTAGAACTAAACTGTTGGTGGTAGCTGGGAGTTTCTTGGCAGTACAGCCTGCTGAAGAGAGGATGTTTCACCAGCAAAGTGTCCTTCCTGCCTTTTTTAGGAGTACAGCTGCAATTAGTGAGTACCGCTCTCTTATTAAGGAGGGCAGGGGGAAATGGGGGATTGCACTTCTGCCTAACACTGGTTTTTTGGCAAAGCATTTGAAGTATGCTGAAAGGGGAAATAAAGCTACGGACACAGAAAATGGAAAGGGCCACAATGTACCATCCTATAAAACCAGAAAGGTAGAGAAGCTGGAGGAAGAAAAAAAGGAAAGTTTTTTTGATGGACATAACTGCCTTTAAGAAAGAAAGCGTTCTTTGGTTTTGCTACAGAGCGGCGCAGGGGAGAGGGGGTATGAGGAAGGGCCCCCTCTGAAGAGGGAAGTTCATTGACCATGTAGACAAAGAATCATTTTGGCTGTGGTAAGAGTAGAATACTGGTACTGCACCAGTTTCTGCCCTTTCGAAGTTCATTCTCAGAAAGACAAAATGAAATAAAAAAAAACCAAAAACCCCACACAACGCTCGATGCTTGATCCTTATCTCATGGTTCAGATGAACAAAGAGAAAAAAAGAAGAGGTTCTGAAGCGAGGTTGGTGGGATAAGGAAGGGAGAGACCAAGGTGTGACCTGCGAAGAGGGAGAACAGCAGTGTAATTCCTATGACACCCTCCTGTGCAAAATAGGGAGTTCTAGACCAGAACTTCACCTGATTTAGCATAGCTTTTTAATTAATTAAATACAATTACTGAGACTAGCTAAGCAGCTGATGTTCTTTCCGTAACCTTCCACCGCATATTTCTGTTAGTCATCGGAATACCGTAATTGTACCAATATAAATGTGAAACTGGAAGCTTTGGCTGTTGTACAGCTGTCCCTGGAGGTCCACTGCACCAAAGAAATCCTGAGTGACTTCAGCCCGCACAGTTAGAGCACCAGTTGCACAACTGAGCTACAATGACCAGAACAAGAGGATTGATGCAGACACTGAGTTTGCCAGCGTTTCAAAGGCTAGCCCCAGGAAAGGAACAGGAGCACTTCATGCTTCCTAGAACGATGTTTTCAGTCTGATTGAAAAGTACAGCTTAGCACTGAGTTACCTTAATCCTTGTTTTCAAGAAATTATTTTCAGCTTGAAAAGTTACAAACTCAGTTTTACAGAAAAAAACAAGGACATTATTTCAGTGCACAGAGTTATTAGTAATGGGTGGAGAATTAATGCTGTAGTCACACAATAAGAACACTTTGACAGCAGCACATCAACTGAGGTGGCCTTGTTTTCCCCAAAAATCTGTCTTAACAGTCTTTTTTTTTACTTTCCCTCCAAACCTCCACCCAAAGCAAATCTTTGCCTCAGCACAGGCAAGTGCTCAGGATCTCCATGTGGGTTTTTTTTTTTCAAAGAGTACTTTGTGGGTTTAGTATCTTTTTCAGCCTGTCACTGATGATTTTGTTCAGAAGAATTTCTGATTGCATAATAGGGAAATGTACTCATAATGACAAGAACATATGCCACTTGTATTCCAACACGACAAAGATCTCTTTGCCAGGGTGGTAGTGTCTATGAACATAAGCTACAGGTAATCTTTTGTATGAATATCCTTCAGCTAGATAAAAACCTTGTGACTGCAACCTGAGTTTGGCCACCTGCAGAATCTCTGCTCACTACCCACGTTAGAGAAGTCTGCTTCAGTTGTGACACATGATTTCACATAGGACTTCACAAGGTAAAAGAGAGGAAGAAACTCCAAGGAAAAGAATTTAGTTTCAGAACAGTCATTTTGAATGTTTACACTAAGACAGTAGAGAGAAAGAAAGGAAGACAGCAGAAAGAAAATACAAGAAAAAGAAAAACAGCTTTATACCTCCAGCATTCTGAGGCTGGATTTTTTTAGTTACATGACACTGATGAAAGAAAATGAGCACATTAACTTTTTTCCCGCTATCTAAGGCAATGCATGTACTCACAGGAAGGGGAAATGTTGTCTTTTACCCATTTCAATTAAAACATCACACGTATAAGAAAAATGAATGGCTTTTCTGGAATAGCTACAGTGGGAGAGGTTGTCCTACTTAAGTTCCAATAATGGCTTCAACACAGATAATTAAGAAAGGTTTCTAGGCAGCAGAAACTGATCTTATCCACAGAATATTCCTGGCCTCAGACTTGTTGCCTCCCACTTGAATATTTTAAGTACTAGGAATTTCCAAAAGAATTGCACATGCCCTGTCGATCTCAATACCGTATCAAAGGATCAGCACCTGAAGTCTTACCAACCTGGCTGGTGCACAAAGGTCAGACCTCCCTATGCCATCCAGAGGAGACTCACTTCTACAGACTTTTAGACTACATCACTGTGTTCTACTGAAGAGTGATTAAAATAGAGATATATACCTACCTCACAATTCAATCAAGGAGCAGGAAGTCAGTCTTTCCTACAGAGTATTTAAGTTCAGTCCCTTGATCTTTCATTTCACTAGTTAAATCTCCAAACTGAGGACCAACTGACACCAGCACACTGCTGCCCTCACTTCCGATTTTCAAAGAAAAAGGTCTACTTTGGTATGCTAAGAATCAAAAGTGAATATAAATTGTTGATAGTATTTTCCAGAGCGGAGGTCTGCCACTGATGTGACTGCATCCGAGCAAACCTTAGAAGCAGCAGGAAAATTTTTGGTGTACAAGTTTATCCCTAGCTCAAATCAGGTTGGGTTTCAGTAAAAATAGTGGCTTATAATGGTGTACTTCAGTTGGACTAGTATTTGTATGATGCTCAGCAGCAGTCTGCTGATAGCTAAAATCAGGACACATTCTCAGCAAAAATGACTAATCAGCAGCTTTAGCATTGATAATAGTTTCTCTGTCTCTGCACCAACTAATATCTCAGAGGAAGACACATTCTCAGAGCTTTTAGAACTTCTCATCTTCCGTACAAAAAATGCCCTCCCCGAACACCAGAATTCATGAGTTGATTCTGACTCCGGCTAAGGAGAGTTTATGGCTGAAGAAGTATTGGGGCCTTTCCTTTTTAATATCTTCATTGATGATGTCAATAGGGACATAGAAAACACTATCAGTAAGTTTGCAGATGACACTAAGTTGGGTGGGAGTGTTGATCTGCTTGAGGGCAAGGATGCTCTACAGAGGGACTTGGATAGACTGGATAGATGGGCCAATGTTAATGGCATGGCCTTCAACGAGGCCAAGTGCCAGGTCCTGCCCTTGGGCCACAACAACCCCATGCATCGCTACAGGCTTGGGGAAGTGTGGCTGGAGCTGCCTGGCAGAAAAGGACCTGGGAGTGCTGGTCGATGGGCGGCTGAACATGAGCCAGCAGTGTGCCCAGGTGGCCAAGAAGGCCAAAGGCATCCTGGCTTGCATAAAGAATAGTGTGACCAGAAGAAGTAGGGAGGTGATTGTCCCCCTGTACTCAGCACTGGTGAGGCCACACCTTGAGTCTTGTGTCCANAGAACTTGTAGAGTAGGGCTGATGGTTGGACTTGATGATCCCAAGGGTCTCTTCCAACCTAAATGATTCTATGATTCTATAAGTCTGAATGTTAGCATCATTCAGGTGTTAGAGGCACACACTGGAAAAGAAAGGCAAGCTGATATGTTTGATTGGGCATTTCTTCTACGAGAATGGTTTTGTTGGTTTTTTTTTGTTACAATAAATGCATTGGGAAGCTCCTAAAAGAGACTTTAGGGCTGCACTTAGGGGATACAAATACCAGCTCATTAAGGATAAAAGCTAAACACAAGAGACTGAAAACATCTTAAATCCTACCTCTCAGTGTTTAAAATAATACCAAAGCAACAACAACCACTAAGAAAACGTAACTATTTAAAAAACTGCTCTATCTTTCATGCTATTGAATGATCAGTGTCAGGGGATCATTACTGTCTGCATACAAAAAGGTTTCATAAGATGAAATCAGTGGCAATTTAACAGTCTACAATACAATGCCACATTTCAGTCCAGACTCAGTCCAGGGCACGTGTGCCGAGAGATGGAAGGAATGTATGTGCCTTAAAAGCAGATAGCAAGAGATGTATTTTTAGTGCTTGTTTCCTTCTTTCAAAATGGTGTGATATATCAAGTACTTAGAAGGAACTAGTCTTTGTTGGCCATCAACAATGGTTAGCAACTGTCCAAAAAGAGGATAAGCTGTTCATCTTTTTGTAAGTGCAAAAAGAGAGAGATTGCTGCATGTGTGTGATCACTTAGACGAGAAAAATTCCACTGATACCACAGATTTTCATGTGAGACCAGGAATAACAACTTGGCCACAAATTAGGTGGGCCAAATTCAAACATGATGCACAGGATAAGTGTGTTTTTCTTGGGTTCAGACTTTATGGGACAGTAAGAAAGCAAACCTGACTGTGTTTACACAGAGGGGACTCAGAAGGTGACATCTCATTTTTGAGATACACATTTATCCACCTTCCTAGAAGGCCATTACTTTTTTTATATCAGATTAGACTCTCTTACATGCAGAGGCTTCACCTACTTCTTTATCAACTAAGATCCATAAAATGTGGATAAGCTCTGTTTGGAAGATAAGAAAAATCACCCAGGAATGCCTCAGAGTAGATAGAGTTATGTCAACAAAATAGCCTTTATTCTGCAAGAGAGAGATCTATAGAGAACTTGTGGTGTTAGTATGTTACTTCCACGTTGAAGAGAGAAATCTGGCTGATACAGGTTTCCTCCTGTAGCCATGCCAGGAAATATTTCTAGGCAGAGACAAGGCATTTAGTGGCACAGCCCTCTACAGAGTTGCACCTCCTGTGACCACTTACATCCATGCAAAATGGCACCAGCATGTCCAGATGAAGAAAATAGTGTTTTACAGTCATGTTGCATCAATATAAATGATAAGAGAAGGTGCAAGGTAGTGTGAAACTAGGCCCAGGGTCTTCATTCAGAGGGCTGTGACATGGAGTCCAAGCATGGAATTAAAAAAGCAGCTTTTCAGCAGTCATGCTGGTGTGTCCTCCACTTGTTCATGCTACCTTGCCTCCACACCATCCCATTTCTGTCAGGCAGCTGCACAGGGAGCTGGGCTGGAGAATATTACAGGGTTCCTAGCTCAACTCTACCAGAGGCTCTGCTGCCACAGCAGAGTGTTTGGCGCTGGGACATAAGCAGTGCCCCTGCTGCACACCAAGCAATGGTCAATGAGAGCTACTCTGAAAGAGTCTAAAGGAACTGCTGCACTTATTATTTTAGGTAGTGAATCAACAAGGCAGACTTGTGCACTGTCACTGGTATCTAGCAGTCTCACTCTACATGAGGATCCAGTTTGCTTGCCCAGAAGTATTTTTGCAATTGGGATTAAATTTAAGTGACATGAACAGTGGTGTGCCAGACAGCTGTGTAAAATCCACTGTTATGGTCTCATCTCTGAAAGGGGTCTGATGTTGCATTGCACCCACTGGTACGAGTATTCAACCAAGGATATTAAGACTGTCTCAAATAAGAGGCAGCCCATAGCCAACAGGGAGCTGATTTACTTCAGATACAAAAAGAAGAGAGATGTTCTCATGGCTTGGGTATGGCCAACTTGAGCTACCGTAAGACATCATCGCACTTCTTTATTGTCCACTCTTGCCTTTCTGTTGGGAATGCTGCTTTCTGCAGGACAGTCATCAAGAAGGACGTGTGTTATCTCAACCATTTAAGTGTAAAGTGCAGCATTTCAGGTCAAAGCGTTGTTCACAAGCACTTACCTGCCATGCAGAGCATGTATATCTTTGTATCTGCCAACTCCAAGATATAGCAGTCATTTCTATCAGAGAGGACAGACAGTCCTGGAGAAGAGCAGCCTCCCAGGTGCAGGACCGTTCCCCTACCTGGAAACTACATTTATCCCTCTTATTTATAGCATTCATGAGAAGTTTATGCCACTTTGTTGACATGTAAGGCCATGCCCTTAGTGGCTAGTAGATATAGAAATGAAAAATTTATATTTATTTATCACATTTTGAAAAAGCAAACATTCATTATAGGGCTTCTTTCAGAAAGCACATATACATCTAAGCTTTTTTGAAATGGTGTGGGTTTTATATAGGTGAAGTTGATATAAAGTTGAAATAGTGCAATTTTCAAACAAAAGTTAGTGCAGGAGTCAAGCTACAACAATAACATAAACCAAAACAGAAGTTGTAGATTTTTGTGTGTGTGTGTGAAAATATGTTACTGTCTGGGTTCAAAGGAAAGCATATGAATATATGAAAGGTATACATCCTCCAGTTAGCTCTTGGTGAGATTAAGCTTTTCTTTAGAAAATGAAACTAGGATGCTCTTGAAAACAACGCATCTAATCTCACTGTGGGGCTTGGGTTTGATGTCATGTTTAACAAGCTTCTAGCAGTCAATGAGATACCCTCAGGTTAAAAAGTACTTCCCTTGTTGACATTACAAGTAACAGCAAGGAAAATAATTAGAGAAATATTTTCTTGTCATGTACCTGTAGCGGCACTTTGTCACTCATCAGAGAAGTGGATAACATTGTTCAGTTTTTCAAACAGCAACGTGAAAGGCTGATGGCTTTCTAATGGAAAAATATGTGAACTAAAACATTTCAAACATTAGTATTATCAAGGAAACTTGCAAAGAACTTCAGTTTGAAGTGAAATAATTTCTAATGCATTTTATTGAAGTCATTTCCTTTAATTAATGCTATGCTTTTAAATTAAGAAGTTGTGTTGGAAAGCCCTTGCCTGTTGCCATTCATTTATGTAGAGATAAAGGAATAGCTGATGCTTCTTATTAGAGCAGCAAGAAAACCCCAAAATGCAAAACCTTTTAAGGTAAACTGGTCACGCTGAAGACCATAAACATTTTCTTTTTGTGCAGAGGCATCACATCAGCTTGAGAAAAACAAACAGAACAAAGGCAGGAAATAGAAATAGCTAGGCCTTGGTAATGAACTGTAGACAAGAGAGGAAAGATGATAAAGACAAATTAGCAGGCATAACTGTGCAGTGAGTAATGATTATTTTTCTGTGCCTGAGGATTTTTCTTTCTTTCTCTCCAAAGATCCCTAAGAGCAGCACAGTGAGGGACATGGGGATGAAGGCTGTGTGTCTGTGTCTGGTTTTTCTCACACAGAGACACACTCAAAATCTTACCACTGGCTTTTAATTTTAGTAACTCCTTTAACCCAGCTGGGAGGGAATCTACAACTTCTTGATTTCAACATTATAAATATTCCAAATGTTATTAAATCTATTGTAAAAATGTACATTCAGTGGTTTTATGAGGCACAGGACCTGCTAATGTACTCTCAGGGAAGCTCACGTGTACTCTGCTCTGTCCACTGCTGGGCAGTGGTGGAGAATCTGGGGGCTCACGCTTGATTGCTTGAACCAAGCAGGGGTTTTTAAATTCACATGCCATTTTAAAAACCTCGTTACTCTGCTCTTTCTCCTCCCCTGGGCTGGGGCTGTAGAAGTGGCCGTAGCACGCCGTGTGCGGCAGGTCAGGCATGCCTTCCAAACACCCGGAGGAGTTCTGAGGGCAAAACGGGGCCACCTCCTTGCTACGTGAACCCTTGCAAGACCTGTTCAGGGTTAGGTTGTTGGGATGATTTGCAACGATGCATTGCCAATTATGTGGCGTGTAAAGGCAGTGCCTTGGCTTCTGGCAAGGTGAGGCTGGCTCACAGAGGTCCGGTTCTGTTTTGAGGTGCACTCTATTGGGGTAGCTAAACACCTGCCTTCTCACCGAGCCGTTCTCATCCAACCAGGCTCGGTTTTGTGACATCAGGTAGTTATCCGCAATGTTTTCGGAATCGGAATCGTATTCCATTTTGACAGGCATCTCTAAGGGAAAGGCTGCATCACAGAGAGACTCTGAGGATATTATGGGTCTCTGCAGTTTCAGATGCTCCGTCGCACAGGTCTCTGCACAACGCTGTTGTATGCTGGAGTAAGACTGGCAGCTTTCTGCACTCCCCCAATGGGAAGGGCAAGTTGATGCTAAATTTAAGAAACTTTGGTCTCTGTTGTAGAATGATCCAGCTCTCCTGCTTGAACACGTGTTCATTCGCTGGCTCATAGAACAAGAGCTTGAGTTTCTTAAAGTCCAGCTACTGTTTGTGGTGCAGTTGTTCTGAACACCTAAAACAGATGTGTTAGAACTGAGAGGTTCCTCTTGCATAAAACACTCACCATTTGTATGAGGCTCAAACTTCACTTTTACATTATCCTGTTCATTTCTTACTGCTGTCCAGTTAAGATGCTTCCACTGGCCCAAAGTTTCAATGGCACTGTTATAGGAAAGCCCCTCCAGGTTTCCTTTCAAACTGGCAAAACTGCTTGGTATCTTCAGTTGTTCATCTTCTTCCCTTTCAATAACAGGAGAAAAACAATAAGTAAATCAGAGGTTTCAAATGGATGTTTTCTGGGACACAAATGGAGTGGCTTCACATATATTACAAGCAATACTTTGTCTTTACCTTAATATGGAACTCACACTCTTGTCCATACACCATTGGCATTTCTTTGACAGAAAAGAAGTGTAGATGCATCTGGGCGTCAATGTGTATGCACGGCTACCTTTCTGTGGCACCGTTTCATTTAAATTCTGACATGCATTTTACTCTTCCATTTCATGGACACAATTCACAAAGATCTTAAATACTGTAGTACAGCATGGTAAATACATTACACTTTTGTTCTTCCTTTAACATATATCTAAATAAAATTTGTGTGTAGAAAAATCTAGAGATAAAATGCAAAGAATATCTTAAATGAGATGTATTTTGTTAATAAGGAATTATTTGGACACATAAGAACTTTCCAATCAACGTGATTTGAGGGAGAACCATAGGCATCCTATATTTTCAGAGTTATCTGAGAGGAAATAAAATGCCTGAATTACATGTCCAGAATGGTCACAAACATTCCTATTGGGTATAAGATTGTTTTATATGTCTAACTTGATTCACGTTGTCTTTCATTTTTTAAGATGCCCCCCCCCCTCAGTTCAAGAAGGACAGGGAACTGCTGGAGGGAGTCCAGGGCCGTTTGCTACCAAGATGAAGGAAGTGGAGCATCTCCCATACGAGGAAAGGCTGAGGGAGTTGGGTCTCTTTAGCTTGGAGAAGAGGAGACTGAGGGGTGACCTTATTAATGTTTATAAATATGTAAAGGGTGAGCGTCAGGAGGATGGAGCCAGGCTCTTCTCAGTGACATCCAATGGTAGGACAAGGGGTAATGGATGCAAGCTGGAACAGAGGAGATTCCACTTAAATATGAGGTAAAACTTCTTCACAGTGAGGGTGACTGAACACTGGCAGGGGCTGCCCAGGGAGGTTGTGGAGTCTCCTTCTCTGGAGACATTCAAAACTCGCCTGGACGCGTTCCTGAGTGATCTGATCTAGGTGTTCCTGCTCTGGCAGGGGGATTGGACTAGACGGTATTTCGAGGCCCCTTCCAATCCCTGATATTCTGTGATTCTGTGAATTAATTTTCCATGACCTCCAGCTGAAGTACACAACATTAGTGAAAAGCGCTGCCAGAGAAAGCTGCCTGAGCATTTCTGTGCCTGATGCAGCAGTTTTCAGAACTTAGGGTCCAAATCTTCAGGTTCAGGATTTGTCTGGAATTCAGTAGCATGCTGACTCCTGACCAGGCAGTATCCCCCTGTCCACCCCGCTCCACCCCAAACAAGATGTGCACATCTCAGTAAGAAACAGAGCATGAACACCTGGAGAGCTAGTAAGGATTTTAGAAGGCTTTTTCTTAGCTCACTATTATGAACTTTTCCTTGGGTATGGAATCAGTGTGCAAGTATAGGATTTTCCAGTAGAGGGAGTCCATGCTGTTACAAAGAGAAAGTGTCCCAGTGTAATAAATGTACACCAAGAAAGGAGAGAATATTTTATCTCTTTTTTTTTTTTTCCCATGAGATTTTAAATATTTTTAGTTATTGTTATTATTGTCTTGAGATGCAAAAGGTAGGCTATAAGTTTGCCATAGAACTAGCTTCTCAAGTAATGGTCTAATTGGGAAGCAATGGACTGAACAAAATGCAATAGTCACAAAAGCTTAGGCTCCCAAATGAAGAATTTTACACTGAAACAGTATTTAATGAAAAGTCTCCAAAAGAATGTGTGTTTCCAGGAAGACAGCACACATTTTAGCAAAAAAAAAAAAGGAATTGAATATAATCTCCAAGAGTAACTCTTGTGACACTTCAGTCTGTAGAAGCTATCAAGCACAAAGGAAGGATTTCAGCCACTCAGAGGGTAAAAACGTAACTAAATAAATGTCAAAGAGCACACTGAATTACACACAAAAACTATTTAGAAGACTTGAATATAAGAAACAAGGCTTTTTGATCTGCTTCTTAATAGAAGTTCATTCCCTCAAACATCAAGATGTTGTTTGTGCAGTCCCAGTAAAAGTGGAATTCCACCACCCTCAGGTGGGAACTCCTCTGCTATTCATGTGGGTCATGGGAGATATGCTGCCTGGGATCTGCGAGGGATATGTACTATAGAAGTTCAAAGCCTTTTTAATTTAGTTCTTCCACCTGCAAGGCATCCTAAAGGAAAAAGAGCAGTGATAAACAGACACATTTTTTCCACAGGCCAGACGATGGCTGCATACACCTCCTGGCCCCTGCTCACTCAGTCCACTCTCTTATCTCTTCCCTCAGACCAGCTTGAGATACCTCAACAAGGCCCACAGGATCTACAACAGACGATTCCATGGGGGAAGGAAGAAAAGCCTATTTGGGAGGAAAGTCTAAAACCCAGCACAGAGGTCCTCTTTAAATGCAAGTCTGTGAGATTAGTTGCCACTCCAAAGCTGAGCCTACAGCCAACTAGATGTATCTATCTACAAACATACAATGCATATGAGCATGCCTGTTCAGATTATGCTGAATATCCACAACTGAAAAAATGAGCTCAACTGTCATCCATAAAGAAAAAAAACAAAAAATGCTTAACATACTCAAATTTAAAAACAAAATAGAAAAACCAGGACACTAAATCAGTGAAGAGTTTCAGCTACAAAGTAAAATGAACCCCCAAAATACATTTTTGTACAAGGAAGTCAAAACATATTAATAATGTAGCATTTTGGTTTGGAAGTATTCTGTTTTAGAATGCAAGTGCAGTCAACTTCAGAGGACAAAAAGACTGAAGAAATAAATATTGTTTAGGATTATTACAACCATTTTGTATGATCCAAGACAAAAATGGATTTCATATGATTCTAGACAAAAATGGATTTCCATTTTGTAAGTAAACCAAATTCTTCTCATTCAGCTTTTCTCCTGGGTCACCACAGTCCTGTTAAAGATCTCATACATAAAGAATACATTAATTTTTCTGAAATATGTAATTCTTCTAGTATTGAAAAATGTACTTACTTTACCATTTGCTGTTGGGCAAGGACATATTCTGAACAACCACTTCGATACAGAAGTTGAGTGTTAGCTTGAACCCAGACCCAGTGATCTTCATTTGTTTGTACTTTGACTAGAGAAATGCCATTTTCTCCATTATTCTTTGCTGTACAATTTAAAAGAAAATCTATTTTAATACAAGCAGTATTTATTATTTTTTTCTAACCTAAACTACAGGTGCGTGTTCACAGGTTTGTTTGTGCCCTAGAATTATCAGCATAGGAATGTACAAGCTAAAGAATGTCACAAAACTAGGCAAATTACATTTAAAAAACAAAATTTGAAAAGCTTAATGAGGCACTTAAACTGCAATGAAGGGGTTTTCAGTGTTATTAGTTCATTATCATTTTTTTTTCTCTCAGTAATAGTACTATACTAACAAGAAAATATTACTGAAAAATGGGGCTATGGCAGAGGGATGGTTTTAACAAAGTTAAAGGTTTCCAGCAGGTATGACACAAGGCTGAATACAACTGTATTCAAGAAGAAGGTGCCCCTTGGGGTAGACTCACCATCAAAATTTTATCCATTGTAAAATCTGTAATACGGCATAGACTCTCATAATATTCTCACAGCAAACACTAGAAAAACATGAGTCAAAGCTGCAAGAAACTCATGATTTTTAAAGACAATATATTTTAATTTTCCTCTGTTTTCTTACCTCTGGGAAAAATTAGCATTTGTAAAATATTTTCCAGTTTTCCTCAGAGAGGGATAGATGTAGTAATTTATTATTAAGACTTTCACATAATCTTGTTAAATTCAGTGCTGCTATATTTAGGAAAGCACACTTTGATGATTCTTATTTACTGTGATTGTTTATATATCTGTAAACTCGGCATCACAGTATTTCTGCTCACTCCGAAACAGCAGACTGATTCGGTACTATCTTTTGAGGTGGTTAATTTTTCTTTGCATTTTTTTAATGGAAGTGATTTTAGAGAAAAGGAAAAAGAGGGCATTGGACCAAAATCTGGAAAACCTAACAGGAGAAAAGAAAAGACAAGATTCCTTCTCCATAAACTGTATATAATCCAGAAATACTTAGCAGACACACCTTTGATTTGGTTTTCAGCAATCTGTAACACATTAGTGAAAGCTGCACCTTCATGATGACTGTTTCTTCCATATAATTCTACTGCTTCACACAGACCTGAATTACCTTTGCAACTGGAGCTGTAGAAGACAGAAAATGTGGGAAATTCCTTGCCAGTGAATGACAGTACAGTGAAGCTGCAAACTCTGAAAGACACTATCTTCAGGTTCTTGACCATCAGCAAAGACTTATGGATTAAATATATAATAACCAACACTGAATAATTATCTGTGTTTCCTGCATCATTAATTTAGTCAACTAGTGCATGACTGGAATTCTGCATTCAATTAAAGAGGATATTTATGTTTAGGAATATTCTGCTTGTGATTTAACTGTACCTGGAATAATGAGTTTCAGCTTGAATTTGGACAAACACTGTGTAACACTCTATGTTCAAGGGACGTTGAAGGTACGGATGTCACACTGACCAGCAATGCACTTAAGAGTTAGCATGACTTCCATTCCCAATAATCACCATAGCATTTAAATTAATTTCTTCCAGTCTTTAGTTCAAAATGTATATTAGGGCTTGGAAAGGGTGCAAAGCCCATAACACTGCTATGTAATTTTTTCCTTTTATTAAGATGGTCAGAAAAGAACCGACTATATAAATTTGCCCACCATCCCCGGACAGCATGCTTCAGGTCTGAACCGAAGGAAACGCTGAAGTTAAATTAAATGCCCACTTAATTCTTGTCAAATCCTTGGCCACTGTCCAGCCAGTTAATAAAACTTAAGGAAAGCATCTCTCTTCTAGGAGCTGAAGTCTGATCATCAATTAATTTCACCTGGGCCACTAAAAACTCACAAGTGGAAACTACTTTCCAACTCTGTTCCAAAAGCCCACATAGTCTATTATATCAGCCTTCCAGTAATTTTATTCTTATCAAAAGGATGTATGTGCTAGAACCACATTACATGTCTGGAGAGTACATCCACACATACACAAACATTTTCTAATTAAAAGCCAAATTATTGTGCTGTCAGTCAGGCTAATGAGCATTTTGCTTCACACCAATGGACCTCATTGCTGCGAGGTTATATCTAACCAAATAAGGGACAACATAACCCTAGCCCCAAACATCAACTAAAATCTGATCATAGAAGAGTAATGAAAATAAGTGTCAGGAAAGAAACAAGTCTGAACACAATCTGTCCTGATCTTCTGTGACTGCTACCGAGTGATCAGCTCCAGGCCATTCAGTGCAATTGTAGAGTTTTGTGTTCATGAGCCTTCTGTTGTAAGGTAAATACATACACCAAATACATCTCATTTAACTCTACATGAACACCCACCCACATGAACATTCAGCTTTCTAAAGCTTTTCTTGTCCTTCATTTACTACCAAAATGCCCTAGTCCAAATAACTGTGCTACCTGAAGATACTGAAATTTGAAAACTCTCAGTAAAAATACTTTTACTTCTCCACTTTTACCACTAGTAGAGTGAGTTACTGTGTTGGTAGCTTCTGAAGGTTAGGTAGATATCCTAACTTTCTGTTTTTTCTGTAAAATTATATATAAGGTAGTCTAATATTTAATATGTATTATACATANAACCCAATACAATTATCTTAAGCATTTAGTGTATAAACATTAAAACTGCAACTGCAACCTAGGACCATGTAGTTTAACACACAGAAAAATCAGTTTTAAAATAGGGAAAAAACCCAAGGAATTTCATTATCTTCATATAATTTAAACCATGCCATTTCAGAGGCATGGGAGTGGAGGTACTATACAGAGTAAAATGAGGCATTTGAGGCTGGTTTTTGTTTTTTTCTCTCCTGTGTACTTGAAGCAGAAGTTCTGCGTTATGTTGTGTTTGCCGAGACAGGCAGCGTATGGTGGTGCAAACAGCCATTTCCTCTTCGCCTCACGCTGAAGCTGGAACAATTATTTTTCATGCTCTCTTCTTGCCAGTGAGCTGGTTTCAGAGTTTCTTTCCTCTTGCACTGCACTTTCTGTAGGGTATATATGACTGGCGCAACCCAAGGGCTGCGCAGGCAGATGCCAAGGGAAAAGATATGCCCAAGATAGCCAGATTCAAAGCACAGGGCTTGGAAGGAACCATCCATCCCTGCCTGAAATCTCCATATAATCAGAAGGCAGAGATCAAGTTAATAGCAAGCTGCTGGTTCTTGCTGAAAAAATTACCTACCACCAAATGACCAGAGAAAAATCAGTCCATTTGAGTTGGGCATTTTTCAGAGCTACAAGATTAAAACAGGGATGCAGAAATGACTAACTGGTACGGCTGTTCAGACCCAGAGTCTTCCAGCAAATGAACATATGAGACAGAAGTTGCATCTCCCTGTCTCGTGCTGATCCCCTCATTTTCTTTGCACACACTGTATCTTGTCATATGGAGAAACAGCGTTGGTCTGCACTAAGCAAATGGGGAAGCAATTTCTAGAAATGAGCCATTCCATGTAAGGGTATTTAAGGAGCGTGTGAGAGACTTTCTAAATCTATTTTTTCTTATTAAAGGGCCCTTTACAAAAGGGGGAAATGGATCATTATTATTCCTGTTCCTCAAAGAAAACACTTTGTGCTTAAATGTTAGTAGTTGAAACTCGGGCTTGCCACCCTTGTGCTAGGCCCAGTACAAATCAAGGACTGATGTTGTCCAAAAGAGCTTAAAACATAGAAGTTCATAGATTCTTTTGTTTCAAATATTGCAACTTTCTTCCCTCCCATGACTCTTTATACATATTAATAAGTACCCTTAGGTGTTTCTTGCTAGCGCACAGCAAATGAAAAGTGCATCCTGTCCATGGCTGTCCACAATGCTTACGTTGAAATATTTTTCCTCTGAAGTAATTAAAATCTAGTATGTGATGCC
>VZTM01014269.1:76805-189026 GCA_013400555.1 Jacana jacana
GTTACTAAAGTACAACAGTCAAGGCCTGCAGCCATGCCTTGCTTTGAACAGATTTTCAAGTCACGCAACTTGGGTACTAAATTTCCAGGGTCAGTTGTCTCCCAGTTTATCTGGAACAGCTTCATTTAATAGTGGATCTCTGGGTTGTTGCATCCTATGTGGGATGAGGCCATTTTCTGGTGATCTAAATCAGTAGCTATTTAAAATCTCTGGAAATTATATACTCGTTCTTGTCTTATGCATATTAGGAGGAAAATGCAGACAGTTCATGTATCTTCTGTCTTTAACTGTATTGTTTAGTGAATCAGTATTTCTTTCCACTGGTGCTTTTAGTACTCATAATTGCCCTTCTCAAAAATCCCTCTGGAATCCCTGAGGTTCTCTTTATAAATGGGGAGAAAAAAAAAAAAAAAGAGAGAAACTCTTACAGAACCCTGAAATAAAACCCTGCATGAAAGACTATTCATAAATACCATATCTGGTGACATCAGACTATGGCCTTTGCTCAACAAGTACAGGATCTCTTAGCCCTCCGGACTCATGTATTTCTCTGGTATCTACAAAACAACTTCAAAAGGAATATTTCTGTGAGTAAGCACTATTTCGTGCAAAAGGGGAGTGGTAGAATTGTTTTTAGCGTTCAGTTTTGATCAAAGGCTTGTGTGTACTGCTTAGTTTAGTTTTCAAGCAAAAGAAACAAAACAGAAGATGAATTTCCATCACTTGAGCCAGAGGAGGAAGTAAATCCTAGAGGCTGAAGCTGACAGCCATGGGTTTATACGGCAAGTTTTTTGGAGGGAAAGTGTTTGTTCTAAACGATTGGGTTTCATAACAATAATGTTTCTTTTCAAATTATGTCCATTTCACTCTTCTTGTGTTCCCAGATAAAATGAAATGCACTTTCCTGCCTATCTCCTCAAGCCTGGATATCACTTCAGGCTCCTTAAAGACAGTGCAGAAATTCAGCCTCGAGTGCCGTGCTTCCCAGAGCAGAGCCCAGCAAAACTTTCAAAGATCTTCACGTTGCCAGAAGAATTTGAGCCCTGGCTCTCCCATTTTCTGTTGGAGAGAACAGCTGTGCCATCTGAAAAGCATGGATGATTATGAGCCATTCAGCTGGTGAATTTTCTCGTTATATTATTTTTCACTATCCCATCACTTCCACCAAAGAATTAGGGCAACTTTGGAAATACTTGTTTATCTATGTGTCTTCAGTCTAACAAGGGAGCTGGAGTGCTGTGGCTCATCAAGAGGCAGCAGACAAAACTGGCCTCCTGGAAATCAGTTAGGAAAATGTAAGTCACTAGGCTCTGGTAATTGTGAGCTATAAACTTTCAAGAAAACATAGTAGTTCCCTGGAGGGTGAGACTGTAACGTGTGCACACAAGTAAATGCATTTTAAACCATGGTGATGTTGTTTTCTGTATGCTTGATATGTAATAAGTATTGGACACAACCAAGAACAGCTTTGCCTTTAAAGTTGTTTTGATTGCATGATGCAAAATTGTTAATGTAGTTTTTCTTCCTTTATACTTTCCTTCCAAGCTAAGCTTTTGTAACAAAGCTTGCTCAGTCTGTCTCAAGTCCTTGGGGTATGGCCTCTCTCCTTTACTGTGTGCATGAATGGCTGGCCTCCAATGAGCCCAGTGCCTCAAAGCCAACCCCTCTGCCCAAGATGGTACTGAGAGAGAAGAGCTGAAGCAGCATTTGATTTTGCACATGCAGAAAGTTAATGTGGTGCACTCTAGAAAGAGACACAGGCCAATTGAACGCCACTGTTTTCACAAGTACTAAACAGTGAAAATGAGGATTTAATAAATTATTGACACCAACAATGCTTGCTATTGATGGCCAGGTTTGCTGGATTTTTTCATGTCTAATTGTAAAAAATCTATTATTCTTTGTATTACCCACTGGGTTTTTGTATGGGAAATGAGTATATGTATACTGCCTGAGATTCATGGAAATTATACAAGTACTGGAGACTATTTATAATAAACTAAAGAAGAAAAATATTCAAATCATCTAAAACTGTCAGGAAAAAGCACTTTTTAAAATTAATACATAGATGTATGTATCAGGATTACTGGATATGCTAGTGAGTGCTTGGATGAGTAGTGTGTCATTTACCTTAGCAGTTATCATGAAAGGATACTAAAGTATGACATAATCTTGTATACCTCTTCGTTGATAGCCTCCTCATTAACCATGATGTGTGTGCTACCAAAATTGTGTGCTACCAGCAATGGAACCCTACTGTCAATGCTCTTTCACAAATACTATGCCCTGGACTACACTTGGAAATAGAAACAATCTTTATATTGATTTATGCAGTTTCTCATTTCACTTCCTCAAAAGCAGATGTTGTATTCACAGATGGAAGCAAAGCTGGAGCAATATCTTATCTTCAGTGCAAGTTCAGCCCTTCATTCTTTTGGAGCTGTGCAGCTGCTCAGGGCTTTTCAGTTTTCTCTTCAACAATTTCAATATAGAAAATGCATGCCTGATTAATTCCATTTGAGAAGACTCAAAATGAAGCATTAATTGCTCGCTACTCTGCACTTGTAATAACAAATTTAGTTAGGTAGCCTTTGCAATAACAAATGTAGTAAGATTAGCCATTATCTCCCACAGAAATAACTTACTGAAAAGAGTCTCGGGTAATATTTATCCAACATGTTGGACAATTAGACATATGTAAGTACCAAACGTCTGGATTTTTTTTTTCTGGCGTTATTTACATGTAAGTGCATCAAGTCCTGAAGAGAAGAAGCCATCATAATATTCCATCCACAGCTGACTTCTATTTGTTCTTGCAAACTGTTTACAAGTATGAATGGCAGACCTCTCTTACTGTAAGAAATCAAAACCTAAAAGACACAACGTTGCTGCCCATGCATTGTACACAGAACGTGATGTCCTCATTTCAGAGCACGGGTTTTCTCTGTATTTACCAGTATATGTTACATTTTCTGCAATGGAACTACTTTGGGGGGTGGGGAGAAGAGCAAAACAATCTGTATTTCACATTCTCTTCAATAATATATGCTAAACCAGCTCTTTTTTAAACACCATTTCGGGTCTGGAGTTTTTAGGGAATGTGGAATTCCTGAATTTGACTCTGGGAACTGTCTTACTGTGCTAGTTATCATATTATATATGTTTTGTGTCCTGTAAGTACCCTATATAAAACACAACCTGCCCCACACTGGCAGCAGGCGTGAATCCTGCTATCAATGTGTTATGCTGACCCAAAGAGGCAAGCAACACCTTCCCTCTAATCTAGATATCAAGTGGATACCAGTGGATCATCTGGAAAGAGATGGGGATAGAAAGTTAGAGAAAACTCCTCTAATCAGCAGCAACAACTGCAAATCTTAGGCTAAGTTACAGACTAGATGAGCCCTTCCCCAAGGCCCTTCTGCAAGCACCTGCTTTAGGTTGAGCAGACATTTGTTTTCTTATTGCTAAAAAAGCCCAGCCTGAGTTACTGAAGAATTCTGGGGACATTGACATACTGGGAGGAGACGGGGAGGTGCAAAATCCCCAACATCAGATGATGTTCCACCATCAGCTTTTGCAGCAAGGAGTTCCCAGAAAAACTGCAATTACAACGGGACACAAACCCAATGGAATTTTCCTTCTTTCTACTAATAAAATGTCAATAAAACTAAAATCGGGATGATTGTGATTTCTCTTGAAGTTCTTGGAACAGAAAGAGAACTATTTGAAGGGTGCCTATCTGTCCTCCTGTCTCCAAATCAATACTATATCCTTGCTAATAGGAAACAGTACATTTAATGGGCAGCATCATGCTTTTTAATAGCAGTTTTCCATTCAAACCCGTCAAACTCTATATTCAAGTTTCAATAACTGAGGTAGGCAAAAAGTAAAATTGAAATGTACTCAATATTTCTAGTAAAATATGGAAGTTTTTCTTCCGAAACCTTTATAAACACAAAACAAAATCACTGCAAATTTGCAAAAACTCTTAAGACAACTCACAGTTTGGCCTGCAACTGCTTTCTTGCTCATCGCTTTGCCTTACTGAGAAGATAGCAAGGCTGCAGCTCATTAGCTTTTCTGAGTTGAGAATGAGGAATGTACTGGAGTGTAGGTGTCAGCTGTAAATACAGATTAGGCTACTAATTTGTAATTTCACTTCAACCAGTTGAAGACCAGTTAAACAATGTAAGATTGCAATTATCTGTGATAACAGACATTATTTAAAGTGTATTTCTATTTCTTTAGGATTTTTTATTTTTTACAATACGTGACTTTGCCACCTTCAAAAGCAGGACACTTCCTCAAAAGCAAATGCTTATGCAGAAACTTGTATGGAAGAAACAGTGTGTTATGATTGCCTTTGTCACTTGAACACAAGAAGTCCCGTGCTAGTAGCAGACTAAATCCCGGTGCATCTGTACAACACAGTGCTCACATACAGATATTGAACCTATTGATTGTCAAGGATGGTTGCCAAGGGTTAGCTCTGAAGTCAGTGAGAGAAAAAAAAAAACCCTAACCGAGCTGAAATGGGAGAATATGTTTTGTTGGGGAGGAAATCACGTGGCCGCTGGACTGTCTCCAGAGGCACCGAAATAGCCCAAGCAGAAACAGAGGAAGCGGCTGCGAAAAGTGAGCTCGGGTGGAGTTGGCTGTGATGAACAGTCTGGAGACAGCAACAGCAGACTCAAATTTGGACACACATCTGGTCTGTGCCAGACTGGCACAGCCTATTGATTCTTTACCTTAGTGCTGCTGGTGGACAGCTTCTCCATTCATCAGTATGCCTAAAACTTCTCAGCGAGGCCTCCTCATATGAGAGGAGGTTTGCCTCTGCCCTGAACAAATGGAAGGCAAGCTTTCCAATGCCAGTGCAAACCAGAGAGGATGCCAACTGCCTCTCCTCTCTGCACACCTGTGCTGGCAGCAGCTCCCCCTTCTCGGTTACATTAACCATACGCTGCTTGTCCTCATTTTCTGAAATACTCACAGCTCTCTACCCCCTCAATTATCATCTGCCATTTCATGTTGGAGAAGCTAAGCACTAAGTCCCATCGGTCCAATGTGTTCCCCTCACGCATATGTAAGGCTTGAAAACAAGGGCTTAATGGTGTTTCCTATTTTGTTAAAAGCCTCCCTGCAAGCCTCTGGAGGGGTACCTGATTTCTCTGCTTCAAATCCCTCATTAAAATGTTTGCAGAAGTCCTGGCAAAGGTCAAGCTCCTCATAAACCATGAGCACTGGCAATTGTGGTTACCATTTTGTTCATTATTTCCATACGCTCTGTTGCCCATCAAAATGCTTCTTTCATTACTTGCCTCATATTTAGGCTGCAAATCTGGAAGGAGAGGATCACATCTTTTTGTTTTGCTCTGCCCCTCTGTCCAGGAGGAGGGTGCCACTGCCTATATCCCAGAACCTCCAGTGCCGTAGCAGCATCGTGATCATTACAGTCCTAACAATAGCACTAAGGGCTGGAGGAGAGAGCGAGTGGTATTTAGAGGTTACTGGCTTTTCTGGCCAGATTTGTTGGAGAAAAAAAAAAAAAAAGAAAAGAAGAAGAAAGGAATAAGCAAGAACATTAGTTATTTGTTTAAAGGGCAACAGAAAGGATATTTTTACACAAAGTTGTGGCCCTGCCAAATTTCAAGTCTGGATTTTAGAAATATGCCTATTTGCAAAGAAAAAAATAAAAATAAAAAAAAAGCAGGACCAGGGCCTCTGAAATGTTCCTTTGTGTTTTGCCTGTGCCTGGCAAGAAGAAAGTGAATGTACGCATGTGATAAAATGGCAAGTTACTCCTGACCCTATTTATGGCTCTTTTTTTCATGGCAAATTCTCTGTAAGTCATCCCAAGTGACTAATGTCAGCTTAAACCATGTCATCTGAATTACTAGGAGAAGGTTCGTGTTTGAAAACAAAGGAAAGCAAAAGGGTTGTTTGGGTAACTCAAAAGTTGTGTTAACTGAAAAAGAAAATACACTGAGACTATGAGCTCTTTATAAGAACTTCCTATTTTGCTGGCCTCATTTTAAACCAGTACATTAAAAGGTAAAGCATGATACCAAAATCTAACAGGATTTACTTTAGGAGGACTCTGCTAAGATCAGCACCATTACCAAAAAGGAATTCAAGACCAGAATAAATCAAAAAGTCTCTCTCTCTACCAGGTTTTGATTTCTGAAGTCCATGCCTTGGTCAACAACACACTTTGTCTGAGTCCCAATTTTCCTTTTCAAGTTTAAAATAAAAAATAACAGGAAGACTAAAATCTCTTGCTCTCAGACTGAAATTCAAACTACAGTACCTTTTTCAAGAGCACAGCTTTATCAAGTACTGATTACATAAATCAGTTTGGAAGGAGGAAGTGGAATTACACTAACAAGTTTAAAAAAATTACAGGAAACCAAGTGGGAAAAGAGTTTCCTCTGTTATTTCCTTATGCAGAGTGAAGAACACCACCAATAGGATGTTTTCTAATGTATCATTTTCCAACTCCCCTGGAATGAAACTTGAACTCTAGTTCAAGCTGTTAGTAGAGGCCACCTGGAAATACCTTTCAGTGCCAAAATGTGCACATGCACCTCTCTGTTCAAAGTAACTCCCAGAAAGCTTATTTGCAGCCACTTTTAAGGTAAGGACATAACGTTAAACAATGTGCCTCAAGCTGGCATTATATCAAATCCTGAATCCTTTACTTGGATAAAAACTCTGACTTTCATTATTTTTGATTAAGAAGTCTGGGGCTCTATTAAAGCTAATGAAAGAAAGCCTCACTGACGTGAGTGGGAACTAGCAAGCAAGAATCAAAATTTCCTGTTCACAAAAGTGCCCAAATCTGTGATATGTAATTAAGAAATTCTATATAAAGAACTTGTCTGTGTGATAAAGTGTCTATATCTGACTATGCTATCGCTTTGGACCAACAGTCGATTCCAAGCAAAAATGCTGCTTGTTCAGTATCTAGATACTTGAATTGCCTCACTTCCAGCATGTTACTTTCAACTCAAATCAGTAAAATCCATCAGCTAGATGGTAGAACAAAAGTATGCCTAAAAAACCCAGAAGCTTAGTTTGAAAAATCCAACTTCAGAAGATGAAGTGGTTAATGTAATGAAGCTAAGATTATTGATACCAGTGAAGAATTATAAGGACCACACCACCAAAACTGGATTTCACTGTTTTTCTCCACTTCTGAAGACAGACATGATTTTGAAGAAGTAATTTCTTTGGTTTTAAGATATTTTTCAAGATGCCAGGCATCTGATAGTCTTTGCCTGAAAATTTAAATTAGTTGTAACTGCAGTACTGTTTAGGAAGGGTGGAGAATGAAACCATTGCCATAGATTAATATACAGAATGTCAATAATTTGCTTTTTCTGCCATTGGTGAAAACAAAGAGGTCTGTCTTGTGTTTGGCTGAAAGAAATGAAGTGTCTTTCACATGCATAAGGAGATTCCAAAGCATTCAACAGCCTGCTGCTAAGGATGTACACTGAATGCACGAGTCTCCTGGGCATAGTCTCCTGACAGGCTAAAATGAATAAAGATTGGAGTAGTTACCACCAGATGCTCCGGAAGGGTGGGATGGGCTGCAGAACCACAGAGGTGCAGATGTTCCCACTCAAAGAGCAGGTGATTTCAGCATCTGAGCACTGTTGCGGAGGCTTTCGCAAAGGAGTCTGTTAGCACTCTGAACTACTTACAGAAAAATAGGTTATGGGTTTTTTTCTCTTCAGACACGTTGAGCCTGCAGCCACCACTCCGGGTTGTAATTCAAATTATGCCTGGAAGGTCCTTACATTTCTTGCTCCCATGCAGGGGCTTTATAGTGAAAGAACAACCAAATCCAATACCTTTTTATTCAACCTTATGTCATTATTTGGTTTTAGCAGGAAAAAAGTAAGTCAGGCATGCATAGCTAACTACCTCTGCTCAGGACAGTGTCACTGAGTAAGAAATACCAGGGTAGTATAATGACTGGTATCTTCAGTGCAGTCATAAAGAAAAACACGAGACAAATGGGATTCCTGTGCCCTGAAGCATTAAGAGAAGAGGACTTATGCAGAAATCTGTCTGTGAACTGGGCAAGAGTGGCTTGGAATCTCCAGAAAACAGCATGGACCTTCCCTAATAGAGTGTGAGCTGCCGGTGAGCACGGAAATGACAAAACAGGCCAGGTCTGGCCTTTATCAGTATTCATCAGTCAGATGGGGCATGACAGAACCAGGCACTCTTACTCCATTAGCATCTGTTTGAGAGCTGCCTGGTTCACCCAGATTTCATTTTAATTTTTGTGACATTTTGGATATAAAACACTATTTTCACACCTGAAAAGAATTATGTCCAGTACATCTGGAGACAGAAATAAAATAAATCCTACGCTGCAGCCTACAATAGTGGAATAGAAGACCAACAGACAGAACAAAGAAGGAAGGAAAGACCATCAAGACAACTCCTTCAGCAGCAAGGACTGGGACAGAAATTTGAACATCAGTGATCCTTCCATAACAAGCAGAAAACTGCAGTACCAACTGTGAGGTGGTCAGTAAAGTTCAAGTGACAATTTTAGCAGGGTGCTGCTTCGTATATGGGTGATGATTACGCAAGAAGCGGTGTTGATGATGATGATGGAGCCACTGCCTGACTGCACATCATTGAGTAAACAAGTCCAGAGAGGGCCTCCCTCTCAACAAGGGACATTTAATTCTTCAGATAGGATAGTGTAACACATGGAAATTACACATGCATGATGAGAAATTGCCTGCACAACACTGTAGGCTCTGAGTCTGGACTTGAGACTGTGAGTGCAGCATAGCTAGGGGGAAAAGTAGGAGGTGGCTAACAGCCATGAGATGATTACTGCAATCAAGGCTATTGCCTAGATACCCACTAGTGATTCATTCTTATTTTTCCAAGTCACCATTTTATTGTGTTTCTCCACCCCATCACCCCATAAATTCTGTCTGGATTTATTGACTGCCAATACAATTTATTTTCCCACTTTTTTGGTTACAGGTTTGGCCCAGGGTTCCTTAAGTGTTAAGTAACAGGCTTCAGATATTGAATTTGGCCGTTTTCTGCCAGAAAGCATGTGGCACATGGGCTGCAATACCACCTGTCTTGGAAAATATTTTGAAATTGCAAAGTTAAAAATCATTACTGCAGTCAAACAGTTCTGAAGTCTCCGGGGAAAGCAAAGACTGCAAGAAGAGGGTATACTGAAAAAGATCATTAATAAAATTGGACATTGTTTGTCAGAGTTTTGCCTGTCTCCCCTCCAAAGGGAAAGAGAAAAATGGCAAGAAATAGCTCTCTTATAGAAAAGAAGTGATCTTAAACACTAAAGCACTGGAAGAAATTATTTATTTAGTTACCTGCTGTGCTCCACTAAAAAGTCTTTGATAAACTGGTATCATTGTTTATTCTATTATTGCTGATGAAAGCTATTTGATTATAGCTGTAAAAAATCTCTATAAAATCTTAAATAAAAAACACATGTTGTGGCTGGGGCCTTTAGAAATAAAAAACATTTTAAACATACTTTGAAGACAGCCTAATTCCACTGTTTTCTTTTAAGCTGAAAGGGGAAGTGCTGCATTATTCCAAGACTGGAGAGTCACAGACACATTATTTACAAGTAATTAGAGTTCTTGTTCTTCCATATTTCTGTCTATACATAGAGTACAGTGTTCATGCCCACTAGGAAAACAAAAATACACCTATCCCTGTTTTTTCATTAACACTGCAGTGAAGGACAGTATTGTTCACACATATTTCAGTGATTCGGATTATTCTGGTTTGTATTATATAAAGCATTTTAGGAGAGGTTGCACATTGCAAGGTGGTGACACAAGAAGGAAAGTGGCTTTTCACAGCTGAAAAATACCTTTAGAGAGCAAATAAAGTGGCCAGATTCACAAGTCATNGCCTGGTGAAAACATTCATATTAAAATGCACTTAATGATCTAGTTAATGATCCAGATTATGTATGATCCAGGATTAAAAAGATAAATCTCCATATATTCAAAAGGAATGTGACTCCTATAGACCCTGCAGTAAGTAGGCCATTAGCATATACAGTAGTATTACTCTCTTGTAACCTACCTGAAATTAGGTATCAGTGTTCTCTCCACGTGCTCCTACCAGTAGGGATGCTGTTTGAAGATCCTTAACAGCTTGTGGGAATGTAACATACGCCCAACACAACACTAACTAATAATAGGAGAGCCTCATTAAAAATTAGATACTCACTATATTTATCATTTATTGTACGCCCCACACTCCCTGTTCATTGAGAATGGCAATGATTGCAAATAATACCTGACAGCCAAACATCTTGTTTTGGCACAAGCACTAACTAATCAGATGTCTCTGTGTTACTTGCTTTGAAATACAAAATTAAAATCTTCTCACATATTAAAAGGAAACAAAGCAGAGTGCGGATTTCCATTCCATAGATTTGAATGACTTATGATATTGGATCTCATGATAAAATGTTCTTTTTCTTTAATAGCATACACCATTTATTTGCTAGAAGCAAATAAATATTTAATTTACATTTACATGTATTTCAGAGCCATCATTAAAACAGAGCTTTTGTACCATATTATCCTATCCAAAAACTACTATACATATGTATTCTTAATCACATAGGAATTTTCAAAGACCTCAGTGTATAAAAGGCATTATTACATCATGTGTTTGAAATGCAGATGTATCTGGGATGGACTGCTGTGCTCTAGCTGGTTCAGTAGTTCACAGCAGTATTAATTCTTCATCCAGATTAATGGATCCAATTCTCAGTAACAGTACAGCCCCTTTATGCTGCTCTGCCAATATAAAGTCATCCTGAGGGAGATAAAAATACATAGAAGGAATAACTTCTGCATACACCTCTTCCCTCAGAGCACAGAGTTGAGGAAATAGGATAAATTAAAATATCCCAGAATACTCTCAACTCAGAGCAGAAACCAGGCACGCTCCTGTTGGCACCATCAAAATATGAGCCAAGTAAAATGAAGCTCTGCTGTCGCTCCAAGTGAAAAAAGAACTGTGAACTGATCCACTGGAGTTCAGTGTTAATTTCGAGGATGTAAGGGTGCAAGGTGCAGTTGCCCAAACAGAGATGGAGTGGGATTACCACGCCTGACAGTTTTGCTCTTGCAAGAAGCACTCACATGTACAATTCTTGAACGACTCACGCCAAGACCGACCATTTGTTCAAAGTTGCCACAAAGCATTAACCCGAGTACAGCATCAAACTGAACAAGTCACAGCCAGAAAAGACAGCATTTTTTTCACTCACTTCTAGTAGAAGTCCACCTTCTTGTACAGCAGTCTTGTTAGATACGGTGTCTTCTTTTATTGTCGGGCCAACTTGCTTCTTAAAGTGCTTTTCTTGAATGGCTGTTGGAAAGAGTTATTATCGATTTAGAAATCATAACGATTAGGGCTGCTAGACTAAAATTCTTATTTAGGCATTTAACATACATTGATTTAATTGGGAGTTACTGTCTTTGTGGTTTGGATCTCCGTTACTGATAACTTTCTTTTGCTGTGAGGAAAATAGATACAATTTTGGCAGTCCAGATGTTTTTTATATGAAATATCTATCACGGTTTTTATTGAACACATTTTTTCCATTAGTGTACTCTACATAAAGCAACATCCAAAACCCACAGGAAAGAAAGAAAGGAAAGTTAGCAAGTTGTTTTGTTTATAAAAATATGTATTATGACAATATAAAGAAATGCCTGTATAGCTCAGAAGACAAGGGACTGAAATAAGTTTCTTGTTTTCAGTGCTGACCTTCTTGGCAGCAGATTATTTTCAGTCTCACTTTACCCAATTCACTTCTACACATCTGAGCCTGATTGTAAGATTCAAGGGAAAGTTCTCAAACTCTTTCAGTTTTAAACAGAGGTTTGAAGTTTTTTTTTAGCAGGTGACTTGCTACATGAAATTAATTAAAATCTCTCACTATTGATTAAAATTGCACATATTTTTCCTAATAATAGTGAAAACCTTCACAGGAGTCAAAACTGGTGGGTGCTCTTCTCAAACATGGGTTATCATTGCTTGATCTGAAATATCTTTGAACACTCAGATTAAGGTTTTCATATCGATATATCCCATAGAAAAATGCCTGTAATACAATCCCATTGCTGGGGATAATGAAAGGCTTACATCAGTTGATACATTTGGCTCCTGTATCATCTAGGGAGTATGACAGGAACCTGTCTTTACCATTTGGGCGGTAAAAATTATGGATTCAGCTTCACTCTTACTGCCCCAACGCAGAGATCATACAAATATCCCAGCAGCAAAGAGAGATTCTGTTTTCTGCTTGTTCTCCTTGCCACGGAGAGAATGAGGAGAACATACCAGCAAGATTAGCTGGGACATTTGATACACATTGTCCCTTCCAGCTAAAGGAGAGCTGGAGCAGCCACTGCCAGAGATGGTTAATAATCCAAAAAAGAGAAGGGTTGAGACAGACAAGAATAGTTTATACCGAATCAGAATCAGAAGAGGAGACAGCCAGCAAGCTCCTAATGCTGCTGAGCTTGTCGATAAAAGCCATGAGAATGGGATTAAAAATTTTCATAAAATACCAAATTAAGAAAAAGGTCTACATTTTAAAGTAGCCTGAATAATATTTGTTGCAAATGACCAAGGATATGATCTAAATGGACTCACTTCCTTTCCAAAGGGCTGTGCAAGAGCCCCTTATCAATTTAACAGCCTAGTGAGGGACTGTTGCAAGATACATCAGCATTTTACAACAGATGATGGCAACACAGAACCACACTGACTAAATATCCGCAATGTTTTTTAGCTTACATTGTAAATATTTGCCACCAGTGATAATGTTGGTCATTACCCCAAAGCAATCATCTCAAATGTATAATTAGATGTAATAAATCCCTCCCCCGGGTATGGGAAAGCACATCAGGAAAATCCCAAGCTGCCTAAACCAGTTCCCTATCCACATTTTCCAGCAAAAACAGTTTTGTAATTTCAGACTTGTAAGGTATGCTGCTACGAACGCAGGACACACAGATACTTCGACCTGCATTTTCATTCTGGTATACCTTTTGAACTAATTGGAAAACATCACTTTTTTTCCCTCTTGACCAGCCAAGACTTCTGCTATGTTTACCCATAAGAACAAACCTATGGACATTCGTGAAAATAATGTTTAAAAGCCCAATCCCTATTCCATTGGCCTTTTCCAGAGTTTCCCCCCTCAGAAAAGATGGTTTTGTAATTACTGACATGGTGGTTTGCAGTCTTTGTGCAGGTTAAAGGACAGGCAGGGAGGGGTGAGAGGAAACGAAGGTTTATTTTTTTGATGTGTTCTTCTGATGTTGTGAAAATTCCGCCAGTTCGAACTTCATCGTTAGTGGAAACTATTATTTTACCCAACTGAGCGGGCCAGAGCTCCCTGCCTGTTTGTTAGCCTTCAGGCTCACACAAACACTGCAGCAGAAGCACAAGAGATGTTTGTTCCAGAGCTCATCTGGCTACTATAAATTCCATCTCCAAATGGAAAGTATTTTAATGTTATTTTGCCAGCTAGAGTTACCCGTATGTTAGGCCGCACACATCCGTTTCATAACATACCCTACTCACTGGCCTGGACTGCAAGGAGAGCCATTACACCGTCAAAGACGAATGACGCCCTTTGTGCCAAGAAGCAAGAGCTCCTCAGAGACAGGGACGTTTGTTCCTTGCACCTGAGGCAGCAGAGCCTCTGCTCACTCTTCACTCTTGTGCTGCCTCCCTGAATATAGTACCCAGGGCTTGGCTGATACTGCAGGGACATCTCAGAGGAGATGCTGCTGCTAATAGCCTGTCACCTGAGGAAAGCAGAGAAAGACAGGCAGAAAACTGCACAGATCCCCAAAATGAATGAGGAGGAGGAGGAGGAGGAGGAAAAGCAAGACTTGGCAGGGTGGGGAGGGAAATTAGGAAGAGGTTATCTGAGCAGGCAGAAAAATAGGGGAAAGAAGACAGAGCAGCCTAACGATGCCCCTGTCACCAGCAAGAATCAAGAGGGAGAACTGAAGGAAAGTAAGCATCGGTGGCTTGATACCAAGGGCCCTGATGCCAAGGCAGCTGTGATCAAGCTTAGACATTACATTAAATGGTAGCCTTCTGGAGCAAAGGTGAAGCTCATGATGATAAAAACAAATGAAAGATGGGAGAATGCAGGAGTATTGTATCTAGAAGGCAGGGAGGAGCAAACTGCAGAAAGATAAAGAGCAACAAACAGCAAAGCATGACTCTGTGACCTGAGGGGAAAACTGGCCGCTGGAATTCCCATATATCAAGAATGGGGCAAGAAAAGAACTGATTGCAGGTAGTCTGATGAATGCTGCTGTCTGTAAAAAACTGTTTCAGCTTTATGGAGCTTTGGACTGCTCTCTATGGAAGAGGCAACTCTTTGGACTAGATTGTCAGCAATTAAGCATAGAACCCTCACCTGCTAGGTTCAAAAATGGCAAGCTGAAGAGATAGGAAGCAGGAAAAGCAGAGACCTTTTTCTGAGCACAACTTATCTAGCCTGCACTTCCAGAAAACGACATAAAACAGAAGATGGAGCTGTTCTGCCAAAGAAGATGAATGAGTGTATTGATACCATAGGGTGATGCATACAAGATACACAAGTACCAGGGCTGACAGTTTTGCACAGTCATGCAATGCAGTGAGCACTGTGCAATCCCAGGCAACATTAAAAGTCCCCATTTTTGGAAATGCTGGGTCCTACAGAAGGGCAACACTGTGGAAATATACAGGGCAGCAGGGGAAAGGAGGCTAGAAGGAGAAGAGGAGGGAGGTAAAAATGAAGAAACACGGCCAATGAGATTTCCTGAAGGAAAGGTCTAAGATCTGAGGACATTGATCCACTTTCTGATCTGAAAGCATGAAAAGGAGTTGGGAAAAAAATAAAAAATCATAGAGCTGTTATTGACAGCTAATTAATGCAAGGGGGAAGAGTCTACAAAAGGGAGGATATGTTTGGCTGACTGGAGTATGGAACTGTCTCAGACGGTGCTGCTCAGCCCCTCACAGCTGCACTGTCTCTCCCCAGAACACTGTAAAAAGCTGAGATCTCTTTTGAGCCTCCAGTTCTGATATGAGCATCGCTATCTGCATGTGCAACCCCCCTGACTTGAACTAAAATCTGGGAAGTGTGAAGCTGCCTGCCACTTTAAAGTCTATAGGAGTATCACGAAACCAGCCATTCTCTTTTCCCCAGAAATAACAGAACATTTATTCATTGCAGAATACTCTTTAGTTCAGAGGGATGGAAATTTCAGGACTGTCATAAAACTGTATTTTTTAAACCCATGGGATTTTATTCCCCAGCATGTTTCTGTACCTCTTCCCACACAAGTGCAAACTTCTTCAGAAAATAATTAGCAGCATTACCTGCCAAGCTAAGCTCTGTAACAAACTATCACACGCTCCAACTGCATGTACCCCAGCAACCCCAGGGACCTTCCACTGCTCAGGCTGCCTGAGTCAAGCAACAGCACAGGCAAGAGTCGAGCAGTGAAGGGATGCTGTTTCTTATCTGAACGCTGGGTTTCATCTGAGGTGTAGGAAAGGGACAGTACTGTCTTTTTCAGACTCGGTATGCTGCAGGCGTAGCAGTTTCAAGTCTTCCACGAGGAGCACCTGTAAGAGCATTTCTCTCCATTGATGCCCAGGGGATAAATTGTTTCTTGAAATGGGCAGATGAAAGCACCTGAATCTAGCTTGTAGGTTCAGAGATACTCCTTTATGAATATACATCTTACTTTTGGTAACTGTTAGTTGAAAGGAAGTGAAAACAGGGTCTTTCTTCCTGGATCTTCAAGCTGCAGGAAGGACCAGCTATTCGTGTTACCCTGAATGCTAAGAAAACAAAACAAAACAACTAGGAAACACTCGGTAGGAGCAATTCTGCTTAACAAACCTACAGCCATGAACTGAAATGGTCTGCTTCCTCTTGCTGCATTACAGAGAACACCGAGTGACAATAAGGACTGAGCTCATTAGATGCATGCTGAAATTAAACAATATGCAACATAAAGAGCATTTATTATACATTGTTGAATGATACAAAAGGGATGTTTGCACTCTGAAATACCGCAGCATACAGGTTGCACAAATGCTTCAGGAAAGAAATCAGCGCTAAATCGCACCCTCCAAATAAAGGATGTATGGTGCTCAGTCCCGTTGCAGAGGCTACCAGAACGCCAGATGAAATTATGCTTGCAATAATGCAAAGATTTTCTTCTCAACTTAGCGGTTTTCTCAGTCTGCTTCTTCTTAAGAGATGCTTTGAAATCCGATTGCCCTTTGAAGTCTCTCGAGTACAGCATGACATTTATTTAAGGTACAGCCCGAACTGCTTGCTTTCCAGATCCTGTCCCCTCTTTCTTTCAGAGCCACTTTCCCCCTTTCCCAGTACGCCTCATCCGTTTTTCCAGACAGGGGCATCAAAGAGATGCCACCGCCCGGCAACCCTCCTCTCCCTACCGGCCTCGCGGGGAGCTGGTGGGGCCACCTCAGACTCCCCCCGGAGACCCCCGCCCGGAGGAGCCCTTTTGAAGAGGAGGCAAAGGGGAGGAGGAGAAGTCCCTGGTGCGGAGGAGGCAGACTGCTGACTAACCCCGGCCCCGCTGTCACGCAAGCCTCGCCGCCTGTCAATCTCCCCGGCGGCTCTGACAGGGGCCTGGCGCCCGTTCAAACCCTTGCGTGCGAGCAGACGAGCCGCATTACCCTATGAAGTATTTCATAATAACAACAGCTGTTAAATATTGATGACTCCTGGCAAGCGCTGAATGCTTTTTGAGAAGGTTAAGCCTTCGTGTAATGGAACCTAATTCCTCATTATATACTGTATCAGATATCTGGAAGTCGCCTAAAAAAAGCAAAGGGGCTTAAAGGAAAGGATCAGAAAATAACTGTCGAGCAGCAGGGAGAGGGGAGAAAACCCACAGTGCAAGAGGTGTGGAGTGTTTCTCCAAAGGCAAATCCTTTTGCAAACAGAAAAAACTGCTGCCAGAGCAATCGTAAAAGTGACTGGTTTCGCTATATTCCACTGGACAACCATTTTCGTGTTTTTAGAAATTGCAGATGAGGGAAACTTTCTAGAACAGTGGTCCGGCTGCCACTTTTCTCTATGTGTTTAAGAGTACACATGGAAATTATTTCTAGAGAAAAACAGAAAAGATGGAGAAAGCTCACATTCCTCTAGTTTTTCTACATCAGTCCTGAGAGATCTGACTCATTAGAAGATTTAGTGGCGATCGGACGAGATAATGAGATCTCAGAGAGGGTTGCCAGCAGGTGAGAAAAGGAAACGAGCGAGCTCTTTGCCTTCAGCAAATCCTGATACATTGTTCCCCCATTCCCAGAACAAATCCCTCCTCTTCCTCACATTGCCCTCTAAAATACATCAGTCCTATCTTCACCCTCTTGCCCTAACTGTTAAGCAGAGTTGTATCAGGAAGGGAATCGGTTCAGAGTAGGACGCCATGATGGACAGAGTCTTTGGGATGGAGCTGACGTCCCCGCCAGGATAGGGAGCATCAGAGAGTCCAGCAGAAAGGCAGCATCGGAGTCAGGGTGTGGGTGAGAGAAGAAACACAGATCAAGGAGTTCTTGGGGTGATGACACCCCAAGAACTTTCTCTTGCCTGTGAGAAAGAGGCCTGTGTGCCTTTAGGGAACACAATTTAGATGAGGCAAGCTGAGAAGCTGAAAACAATTACCTGCTCAGGCTCAGTTGTGCTGCGGTGCAAGGTGTTCTGCGAAGCTTCAGGGAAGTACTTTACCTGTGGGGAACCCAGGCCTATTTATTGAGTTGGGATAGGGAATCACATAAACTTAGGAAGTTGTAAGTTGGAAGGGACCTTTGAAGGTCATCTGGTCTACCCCACCCTCATCAAAACAACTGAGACTTCAGTTAGGCAGGTTCCTCAGGCTTTTTGTTGAGTATCCCCAGTAAGGGATATTTCACATTCCCTCTAGGAAAACTTTCATTCCTTAATTACAGATAGAATTAATTTTGTACAGTTAAGAGCTGCTTAGGAATTTAGTTGAATAGGTTGAGGGACACTTCCCGTTTCCATGATTCTTGGCCTCTAAAACATGTAGAATAATTTAAGAAGCGCTGAGAATGGTTAAATGGCTGTCAGGAAAAGTGTCTATATGAAGAACCTGTGAATTATGTTACTGCCTATTTTTATAATGATTTTTTATGGTTTATTCTGTCTACGTCTCACACGATGGGCTCACAAGAAACCACATTTGTATTTCATGTTTTTATATAGCCTGGAACTGTAACATTTCCCTTATCCCATAGCTTCTGAGGGATCTTAGATCCAAAGAAAAGCTGTACCTCCATGTGAAACTGGATTGCACGCTAACTATACAAACAGACTCAAAAGAACTTGTCTAGAAAGTACATTTTCTCTCCATGGATTACTATTGCAACCTTTCCCTCTTTGTATGACTCAACAGATGATGTCCCCAGCAGACAATTTAGAGATCTGTTTGCATCAATGTGAGTAAATATTTGAGTTATCAGTTGGTTTGGTAGACTATATTGGCTATAAGAATGCCAAAGACACGCAGTCCTCCTAAATTATCCCAAGATATAAGACTCATTCCAAGTAATGGTTTTATGTTTCATCTTCATAATTCCATTTGATTACTTACCACTTTAAGTATGATAATTTGATTATAGGAATCTATTGATTTATAGGTTCAGTCCTGGGGCCTTAATTTTATCCCTGTATTATTCCAGTCTTAGTTTAATTAAGCTGTATTACATTAGCTTGTCTGGGTGTGTATTTGCTTGCACACCCTTTTGAGTAAGTCCATAAAAGATAAATACAAACTGGTTATTCTGTCAAACTACGAAATGGATTACAACCCTGAATTACTGGCAGCCTCCAGTAAGAAATCAGCAAATCACTTAGTCCACTTTCAAATCAGTACCCACAAGACTCATAAAAATTATGATGATTCCAACAAATTCCTTGCCCCTTAAGTCATGAGCTTGTAAATTATAAGTCCATTAATCAGAATTGAGATCTACAGCATAAGTTTGGTGTAAAAAAAAGACATTTAAGAGAAGTTTATTTAGAAAACTTGTTTAACATTGGTTAGTTTCAGAGTTCGGGACCTCAGAATGTACAACCAATGTAGTTTTGTTTGTTTTACTCTAGTTTCCATTTTCCTGTGTACTAGACTGGAACACAGCGTGTTAAGCCAATGTAGAGGAGTTCAGACTTAAGTGTACTGTAGTGTGTTCTCACCTGCCACATCCTGATTGCTTGAGTGGGATCTCAGCAAATCCCACCGGTCGTGATATGCATACATATTCAGAGGAATAGCACATCAGGACACATTGATTCTAGGATCTATGAAGCAGATGGGCCTATAAAAAGAACTTGCAGGGTTTTCCAGTTCTTCTATGTGTCCTTCATGCTTGGTGGCTGAAGAGCTCTTCATCTTTGCCCATGTCCCAATATTTGAAAAAAATCTGTACAGGCAAAATAAAATTTAAGTTCTCTATATCTCCTGAATTGGGAAATGGCCCATATTATTTGATTTTCCCGAGACTATTTGGTTCTCCCAATGAAAATAATACAACAGTGGACACTGCAGTCCACAGCAGAAGCAGCTGCCCTTTGAGGAAAGGCTGAAATGGCTGTGACTGTTTACTGAGGCGAGAAGGATGAGGGGAGATGTAGCAGAGGTTTACAAAATTGTAAAGGCAACAGATAAACTAAGTGCAGAACTACTGTTCACCCAACACTGCAACACGAGGACAGTGAACTGCTCAATGACACTAGTACAGGAATGCTTTAAAGCAGATAAAAGAAAGCAGTTTTGGAGACGAGAGTACCAGACTAGATGGACCGCTGGTGTGACACAGTAGTGTATTTCTTATGTTGTTATATTCTCACTGCTGTGCCACGACCTTGTCCACAAAATTTGCTGCAGACAGAAAATAAACAACAGATGAACAAGAACAGCATCTGTGACGTGAAACAAAGTATATCACAGAAGTGACAATAAGAAAAATCAGAACCTTATGAGAAAGCCTGTGTGTGACTAAATTTAAGCATATGGTTAAAGATCAGCTTGTGACTAATAATTGCATCAAAACAAACAAAAAAATATGTTACGATAAACAGCCCATTGAAATAAATTTGAGTCTGAAATATTTTTCAGAAATCTAAAGTAATGACACCAAAATCCCTTTTTACTGAAAAGACAGCTAAGAGAAAAGCTATGTGTGTTAATAAGTAAGCAGCTACAGTCTACTGGAATTTTCCCTATTTTAAGAAAGGAGATTTAAGAATTGCATCTTACAGAAGAAATACAGTGAAGTCCTGATAACAGATTTATCTTGAAAATATCAGAGCATGTTTAGTCTTTATTGGCTGCAGAAGATGTGCACCATTTTACCCTCTTCAATTTAGATCTACAGTTTAGTACATTTAGTAAATCAAACCCTGGAGGCTGAAATCAAATCAAAGACCAAGCGTGAAAATAAACGTAACTAGGAAAGTGTACAAGAAAGCATCTCTCCCCCTTCCTGATTAAATCAACCTGACAATGATTGATTTCTATGAGATTTACAAGATTTTTGTTTATCCTTTTGGATTTGATAACCTCTTCTCCAGGCCTGTTTTTCAAATAGATTATCTCCTGAGCTTCCACTCAATTTCTACTGCTCCTACAACATTCTTGTATCTTTAGAATTTCATTTGCACCACTCTACATGGAATGGCACAGGTTAAATTCATACCTGCTAGCTCCAAGAGGGAATTTAAGTCAATATCTTTAAGAAGAAAGTTGAAAGAGCATGTGTCAGTAGGCCAGTATATCACCCAAGAGACTGTTTAAAAATAGCCAAAGCACAAGATCTGGAGAGGATAAAGGAAACCTTTAAGATGAAATAAACATGGCATCTAAAACATTCACGCTGAGACCTTCTTGCACAGGATGTGCATATGTTACCCAGAAAACCAAATCTGGCTTCATCAGTTTCAGAGTTAGAAATATCCGAGGAGCAATTCCTTAATATCTGCTTTATATAGCAGCTATACTGTATCCGCTATTAAAGGCAAAGACACAGCCACATTTGCTTTCCAGCATACTTTAACTAAGCAAACACTCTTGACAGGGTAAATGCAAGGATCTCCACTTTTGAGTCAGACGGATACCAAGGCAGCCTGCTGCACAGTCACCAATAAATACACACACCCCACAGAACAGGCTCTCTCTTTCCAAAGCTGAGATGCTTTGCTTTGGTCTTTTCTGCTATCTGTGGAGACTTCTGTGGTGAGATTGAGTACATGAAGAGCTGCTTTGAGAGGCCCAATGAACCTAAGGAGCTCTGGGAAAAATATGGCTGAGCGGAGACCCTTGAGCTTTGGCCTTTCTACTTCAGCAAGTAAGAGAATGTGCCGAGACAACATACAAGCAACTGAAACATCAGCAACACTATCTAAAAGTGGGTTTTTTTTTAAATTCAGAATCAATTTTCAGGATAATTTTAAAACACTGAACTATATTCCAGAACTTTTTAGAATACTGAAGAAAAGTAACTTAGATGAGATGAAAATCTTACTTAAAAGCTCAGAATGAAGTACAAGCCAACAACAGAAGTCAAAAATTGAACTACCAGAACCCTAAATTGATAATGCTACTATCCCTGGATATGTTTAATGTGTTTTCATGCACAGTAATTTTTAATGATGCATTTAAAGACTAGTCCTAAAAAGGTATTCAAACAGATGGACCTTGCTCCCAACTTACTCCCTTGTAAGTCTGAAGGACTGCAGGGAAGACATTGGTTTGTCCAAAAATAAATTGCTTTGCAGAACAGGAACCTTCTGCAGAATTAGAAAACACATGCATGTGATGCGTTCAATTACTACAAGACTCTCCATTTTTCACTTCCTCACAACTGTTTTGCTTTGCCTTTTTTCCCAGACAGGTTCCATCCTCCGAAAAAGATCCCAGGCAGATCCTAAAGACCCTGCACAGGCTAGTAGTGGGCCTCCATGCTCTCTCCCCCTTAGCACTAGAATTGTATTTTTTAAAAATACCCCAGTCCCTAGGTCAACAATCATAATTTGGACCTTCAAAATTTCTAAGCATAATGAAAAACACTATCTTTAAAAAATGCAGGAAGGATAATACTTAAAGTTCTAAGAATGTAAATTGTGGCCCTGCTTTGATTTGCTTTCCAAAACAGAAACTACTTAGATACAGAGATAAAATGAAAAGGTACCCACAGAGTTCTTATCAGACTTGTCCCATGTGAGGACAAGGAACAACCAAACATGTATTTCAGAAACAAAGTTCTAGCTAATAAAATATAACCTTTTCTCCAGTTTCAACCTTTCTGCATATGTGTCATTGACTTGAACAGGCAAGTCTGACTCCTGTGAAGGTGCCTGCTACCTTGACTCATAGCAAGCTACTGAAGAAACAACAAGTATTCCTTATGGGATAAGGACAGGGAACTTGTCTCCTGCTCATGAAACATAGAGGATTGTGGCCTCAACGTTCAGGGCAATTTGAGTTAATTACAGCTTTCACCAATACTAGGAGAATAGTATGTATAAAGAGAATTATGAGAAAAAAATTACTTCCTACGCTTCTTATTCTGTGAAGGTCTTCTGGATGAAAACTGGTGGCTCCTTACCTACTGACTGGTCAGATCTGTTTTACGATCATTATGTGACATAAACTTTGATTTATATTGATTTTTCATCAAAATATATTATATATATATTACATATATATGTGTAAAATATGATCTTCATTGAATATACACAGTGCCTTGCTACCAGAAACAGTCCAATAACCAGTGAAACAAAACTTTTTAGTGCCATGCTAAGAAAAATACGAATAGGTTCAAGGCAGAAAACGAGCATTGCAAACTGCAAAAAGCGAAAGCAAAGATGCTTTTGCACATACTCTTAAAAATGTGCAAGTTAACTAGAGAAAAGGTATATTCCAGACCCTACTTGGCTTTCAGCCGAGCGTCGGGATCTTTAAGGAGTTTATCTGTGAAGGCTGGATGGGAAAGAGGAGCGTTTTTTCTCCTGCCGGGGCAGATCTGCAGGGGAGGAGGCTCATTTCTGCCGTGCTGGTCTGGCAGGCAGCGCAGCCTATTCCTCTGATCAAGAGATCACTTTCATAACCACTTTTCTGAGGTCACAAATGAGCCTGCTGCAAGTCACGCAAACCCCTCGCCTACCAGAGCTTACTCTAACACTACAGGTTCAGGGAAACCTTGTACAGAGGCAGCCCATCATCCTTTCGACCCACGCAGAAAGAAGGCACATGCATCTTAATGCACAGGCTTCCCTGGAACGCGGAGCTGGGAAGAAATGTACAGCCTGGAGTTTTATCTGGATGGAGTCATGTCGCCTGAGTAGAACCAAATAAAAAGTTAAGATAAATAGCTTTAACATTCTTTTAAGCTATACTGGCACCTTTTTCAAATATTTATTCAGCCCATTCCTTTTATTCAGCCCATTCCAGCCTGCTAACCATGTGCTACTCTGAATTATGCTAACTAAGATATTTAAAAGCCATGGTAAACAGTCAAACAAACATTAGTTTCAATAAACAACAGGTACAATTGCCCCGAATTAAACACTGCTCTGCTTCAGTGTTAGAAACACCAATGACAGAGAAATGGTAGATGAGGAAACGGGTTGATTATCAAAAAATTATTCTGAAGAAATACTATGAAAACCTAATGACTACCAGTTACAGCTTGTTTCTCAGACAGAAAAGACTATTTTATATTTTAGCTGGCAGCGTACCACACATGAACCACACACTATTCTGTTGTATGTGCCTCGTAGGGGGTAGCTGGAATGGTCTTTAGTTGATGGGGGGTAGGTGGGAATTTAAAGAAAAAGGTTTAAAATATCTCACTCTCTACAACTGCTTGAAAGGGCACTGTAGAGAGATTGGTGCTGGTCTCTTCTCACGGGCAATGAGCGACAGGACAAGAGGGAATGGCTGCAAGCTGCAGCAGGGTAGGGTTAGGCTAGACATTAGGAAAAAATTTTTCACGGAGAGAGTGGTCAGCCAGTGGAATCAGCTGCCCAGGGAGGTGGTGGAGTCACCCTCCCTGACTGTGTTTAAGAGCAGATTAGATGTGGTGTTGAGAGATCTAGTGTAGGGGGGAACTTGTAGAGTAGGGCTGATGGTTGGACTTGATGATCCCAGGGGTCTCTTCCAACCTAAATGATTCTATGATTCTATGATTCTATGATTCTATCTTTCCTCTTACAATAAGTCAACTCTGCCCAATGGAAGGGGGTGGGGGTTGGCCTATTTTCACAAGCAGTTAGCACTATGAAAGCAACCGTTGTTGTTCCATCACGAATTATTTGCAGTAATTACCTGAAATAAAGTTTCCAAAAGCTGTTAAATTCCTTTGGAGCCTACAATTTAAAAAATTAAGTTGGATGTATTGCTCATTGACATTTCAAGAGGATTAGTATACAGACACATTTCGTTTAAAGGCAGCACAAACAGGCTTGCCCAAACCAGCTTTATAATCCAGCTTAAATGAGTAACAATAGCAATGAGGGCACAGCTTTAGGCCTATGGAGGAGTCATTGTGTGGGCCAAGATGACTCGTTTGCACACTGTCCTACAAGTTCATTGGTATTATTAGCCAGGCTAGCCAGGTGAAAGCTCATTCAGGTGCACCCACATATACTACAGATAGCTTCAGGGACTCTGGAGATGCACCCAGTTGTTTTGCCCTCATCTTCATCCAAAGGCATATTCAGGCTTGAGTTTGATGTGTATACTCACCCAGTTCAAACCGTGGGAGATGTCCCCTCCCATCTGCTCTGCAGTTTGCCGTTTCTACAAAAGATGAACTCCTAGTCTAACTTTGATATAAAACTAATGCCACCTAAAAATCAGCCTTGTCTCTGGTCCAGGTCTCACCTATGTTTCTGGAGGGGAATTAGGCTGAAACTGGACAAGGGATTATGAGGTTACTGCTGGTGGCCCTCCCTGTCATAGCCTGGTGCACTCATATCATGAATGGAAAGTCAGGTCAGCAAGGCCAACTCAACCTCAGATGCTGAGCATCACCACAGTTTCTCAGCTTAAACATAGTGCTGATGGAGATGATGAGAGAGAGATGCTGATCTACAAAGGGAGAGTGTTGATAGTCTCCAGAGTGATTTTGAGGGTAACGGTAGCAGTGTAGACAAGGCTGCAGGCATTTCTGAAGGTAGGCCATCGTTTCAAAGATTTCTGGAATTTCTGAAGATGTTGTCCTAAATCTGAAGTAACTGATTTGTGCCCATTCAATTACAACTACAACGACTTCCCATGGAAATGAGAACCATGCAAGGTCAACTCCTGCTTAAACAGTGAGATGTCACTTTGTCCCTATTTATGAATTTTGGCTAGACCACAAGAAGTTCTTACTTAGAAGTTAGTAAGTGGGCAGTGGAAAATACATCAGGCGTAAGAATGTAAGAAAAAGTGTTGGATGCTAATGCAAGTATTTAATTAGCAGGGCAATTTTTCCTTTCTAGTTACAGAAAGAGATATACAAGAATAGTGTTGTGCTGCTTTACCTTTACAAACAAATTATAATGTTCTGGAGGCAGTTGGCAAAAATGTCACTGGTAACAGCAGGAGTGAGTTTACATGTGGGCATATCAGGGTAAACAGCTGCCAGAATACTTGCTGCTCAGCTCTGTTCTGCACAGCAGTCTGGCCACAGAGCTGGTACCTGAAAAGTCTTGCCTTACTGAGAGTCTGCTTTATATTCCTTACTATATGAAAATAAAATATTTGTGAACTTTTTTCAAGAATATGATCTCTTCTGCTTAAAGATAGTGTGGTCAATTGCTCCTTTTTCTAAAGAGATCCAAGAAGGCATCTAATACATGTGCTTAAGTGCCATTGGATTTGCAATTCTAGAGAAAGAGTTGGTCATTACGTTAGTATAGTGAAATCAAGATAAACAATGACCTCTGATATGCCAGTTTCCAAATAATTACTACAAGCTTTCTTCATTCTCTCCACAGCTCTAAAAATTTTCACTTGACAGTCAAAGATCTGTACACCACATATAAATGCGAACATAACTGCAGATAGTAATTTGGATTAGCTGTAAATCTGCCTTTGCATTATTATTTTTATGCCTTTTGTGAAGTTTATTTAATTTCAGGATTACCCAGAGAAATGTAATCCAACTCACTTACACTCTAATAGTTCAAAATAAAACAATTTCAGAATAGTGTAATATAAATCATTATTTAATAAATGAATTGACTTTAAATAGCTGCTAAGAGGCATTCTTTCAGTAGAAATAAGTTTAAGTACTGTGAGAAATTACAGTAGTTGCAATCAAGCTTTAAACATTTTTGAGTAACTCAGTTACAAAATTTAGAGCAAGCATGCTCAAAAAAACCCTTCTACCCTCACCCTCTTCCTGCTGCCCCAACATATTTGATGTTCAGCTACTTTTCTACAATGGCCCAGTGCTTTCCAGCCAGTTTTTTGTCTGGAAGTGGATGTAAAAAGTATTCTGTTACTGAAACGTGAATGAAATTCTCACTTGGCCAGGACTCTGAAGGATACCTGGCCCTATCCAAGCAGAAAGCAGATCAAAGAGGACAGCAAATACTGCAACAGCAGAAATTAATTTAAAGGAAGTTATTGTGACCAAGCCTTCCGCATGTGGTGGTCCATACAACCTCTTCCAGCATGGTGCAGCCTTTGCCTGCTGTGCAGAATGAGAAAAGAAGCTGCAGTCCCTAAATGTAGTGCCCCGGCCAAGGCAATGCAGCCGGGAGTTGACAGAGTCAAGGCAGGATGGGGCAGGCTGGGAACATTCTTACGCCTGATGTATTTTCCACTGCCCAGATGTTCCCCAGTTGACACGAGCTGTGAGACGCTAGATGCGCCAGTCCCGGAGGGTGTTCTGACCCCTGGGAAGCGCTAAAGAGGCCCAGGCTTGCCTGGCATCGAGAAGACACAAAGGTATTTTGAAGCTCTGATCATCACTTCTCCCACTCGGTCCCCATGCCAAGTTCAGCTGTGGTACGGGAACTCAGCTGTGGTGGAAGATTCGTTTTGTACATTAACCCGATGAGCTAAAGTACCATCTGAGACCAACATGTAGTTAATTGCTGTGAGAACAAAACTCAGAATTTCCTGACCTATTCAAAGTTTGAATTTCCCATTAACTCCACACTCACATACTAACAGATGGGATACAGGGTGTAGTTTCAAAACTCCCTACATTGGAGCGTATGCAAAGAGAACAAGATATGTGGAATTGCACACTCCTGGAAACCTGCTCTTTATATGCAGAATGGTAAACTTCTAAATAAATCAATTAATGTGCCCAAGTGGTCTCTCCTTCCACGCAGATAATCCTGGCTGAAACTCTTACGCCAAAGCTGTCCCTGCTGTGGGGAACTGGAAAAGCACTGGTTAGCAGAGCTGACTCATCAGCTGACTAGCCCACAACATCAGCCACAAAGGACCAAGAATGCTGGTGGTGGCATGAAGCGTGTGGGTGGGAGCAAAGGAATAAGCAATCATCTGGCAGCCTAATGCAGTAGGGAGGGTTGACAAAAATCCATTATTTATCCCCCCCTCCCGCCCTAAGGCTTCATCCCTCTGCTGCAGTGATTCTCATCATCTTGACGCTGTGGTAGGGCTCTGTGTAGGGGAGGGAATGAAAGGTACATCCCCTCCCTGTGGCCCATGCAATGAAAGCATCAGCGGGCTATCTGAGCTCACCACACCCAGACCACATAGGGCAAAAGGGCCTCATGGAGGGGAATGGAAAAGGGGTTTGCCTGGTGCTTCTTTCGCCCAACAGGAGACGAGAACAATGTCTTACTAGCAAAAATAAAAGAGCGCATCACTTTCCCATCAAAGTCGGTCTGTTAGTAGAGAGAAGAGGTGGAGATCTAGTTCTGGAATGGCAGAGGGCAGATGTAAGAAAAAGCTTGGGGGATGAGTGAGGAATACAGAGAAAAGAGAGAATGTTTTAGCAAAGATGGGAAAAGCGAGGGAAAAAACCTGCATGGAGATCACAAGAAAACTTTACAGATGAGGAAGATGCAAGAACGAAAAGCATTCAAAAAGAGAGGAAGTGGGTTATCTCTAGAAGGGTTGCTAGAGAAAAATAGGTGAAAAATATTTCTCAAAGGTTTCAGAAGAAAAGAGATTAACAAGCTACAGACACTGAAAGAGGCGAGGAAAGTTGCCACAGTCAACAGCAAAAGCACATTCAGGAAAAATAAAATTGGCAGATTTAATCGGACATGAAAGTACACTGATAAAATCGCCCAAATTGTTCACATGTATCCTGTGTAGATCTGAGTTCACTTTCCAGTGCTCTTTCCCTCCAGCAGCCTGCTACCACTGTGAATCTGGCTGCAATATGCCTAGCTGGTGCCCAATGTACCTAGCACGAAACACTCTCCAGCCCAATTACTGGAGTGGTGAAGGTGTGAGCTCACCCCTCCCAGGCTTCAACCTTTTCAATGGAATTTTTGCTTTGATTCCTAAAATAACATTTAACTTCAGGCAACGCAGTTTTCAAAACACCGAGCCAGCTTCTGGAGGCCTGACTTGTATTACTCCACTAATGCCAACATTAAGCAAAACATAATATGGAATTAAGGACTTGACCAGTTCTCTTTACATTTCCCCCCCAACCAAACCTGTTCTTTTCAGATAACAGGCTTTTTGCCTGGATTTTGCCTAGAGTAGGTGTCTCCTGGCAGATTGCCTCACTGGGAAGAAGATTAGGTGTCCCACTGTCCTCTTCATCTTGGAAAGTTTCTGTTGCATTTCTCAGTCTCCACTACAGGCACTTCAGGGCTTGAAAGTCTTCCCCAACATGTTTTTCATATGCTGCTGTATGTATAACTTGGCAATGGAGCAGTGGAGAGTTACAACATTGTATTTTGCCATTGCAGCTTCTCTCTAGCTGGAAAAAGCATTCTAGTCTACTTCCAGGACTAAAATTAAGCTAGTTGAACAATATGCTTAAAGATTCAGAAGATGGAATATCTACTGAAGCTAGAATAACTAAAGTAAGCATGCCCCAGACCTCTCTCTGGAGATTGTGACTTGACTAGATAAAGACAACAAAGAAACAATAAAGAAATTCCTCTTTGAACTTAGCACCCCTGCAGTGTTGCTGGAAGGGGCACATCCTCTGCCCAGAAACTGACCTCTCCTCCCACCTCATTCTGCCAGAGGTCACACTACTCGGTCTCAGTGTCTCAGTCACACTACTGGTTTTAAAGACACTATTGAATAACTCCATCATACTTACAAGGTGTGATCACAAAGCAAACCTTCAAACTGACATCATCCCTTCTTTCCTAACATAAATCAGTACCAATTAATGCAGGGTGCATCACTGTCCCCCAGTAATATGGCACTTACTGCCAAATACATTGATGCTTGCTGGCATCAATAAGACTGAAGACTGAACAGTGCAAAGCATTATTCAAACTCTCTGCCATGTCACCAAGTATATATTTGGCTTACAAGAAAGAACTCTTCCCTTAAACGGGTATATAGAACCATACTGCTAGAGTTTAATTATTATACAGTTGTGATGGTTCTGAAGTATTGAAAACAATCAATTCCTGTTGAACACATAGTGATTTGAGAGCGCTCTGCACCTTGTGTGACTCAGCCTTCAGTATCTGCTGAAGTAATGCCTGCAATTTTAAACATCTCTAATTTCCTCACACAAATATTACTTGTTTTCAGATATACAGCTGTTATCTACACGCAGTGATGTAGTTTAAGACATAAAAAGGTATGGAAAGAAGAAATGTAATTCCATTTTTCTCCATTTACTGTCTTAGCCCTCATAATAACATATTGGAATATTTTCCACATAAATCTTTACCTTCATCAGTTCAAGATGTGTTATCTAGCTTAGATTACTTATTCTCTCAAGAAATGTTTTCATAAAGTATTATTTATTGGGCCATTTTCCCATACAAAGTTTATAGGGGTCACTTGATGGCACAGTATCATTTTAATAAATTATTGGGAAAAGATACAGAGTCTTTGTGACATGTTTGCAGTGACACTGATATACAACATAATATTAAACACAGAGAAGACAGCATTTTCTGTACAGATGTTGAAACACTCAGGGGAATATGTAAAATTCATAGAAAGTGACATATTTTGCAATTACACTTTTAGTACAGTGGTTATGAAATTGTTAATGGACTAGAAAACGAAAACCTAAAATATGTTGGGTTCTGATTTAGGTGTGATCTTTCCCTCCCTGTTTTCAATCATCATCTTCCAGGTTCTTTCAGCAGTTTCCAACATGTAAGTAGCCAATTCCTGTTGCGGGTTGAGAGGTAAATGGAAATAGTGGACACTTTATTGATTATAACAAAAAACTACAGGCAGAGATTTACTTCCTAGATATATCTTCAACTCCATACAGATATAAAAAGGGGATTTCAATGGAATTTTAGGGACACAGTAAATCCATGTGATACGTGTTTAGCAAGACAGTTATATAGCATCGCACTTTCACAGACATAATGATAAGCTTCTTTGAAATAAGTTTTAAAGTGTGCTTTAACTTCTCTTAGTAAGCATTTAGTTTATTGATATGCATTCTGCTTCCACTTGTACTCATATAGATGTCAAGATTTTAGAAAATTTATCAATTGTGCTGCCTACATGATTACACCAAAAATTATAATCAAATGAAAACTGGATTCATAAAGGGAAATCTGCTGTGCCTCATCTAAAAAAACTATTGCATTTCATGGTGGTGAATGTTCAGAGCACTAATTTGCTACTGCTATACTAGAGAAGAAAAGCATCTCTGTTAGTCAGTTGGGATTTTTTTTTCCACTAGACCAAATATAATTAAATGAAAACAAGTCCTTTATAGTAATCCACTGAACCAAACTGTAGGATTAATCATATAGCAAAATGAGGTAAGCTTTGCAAATACCAGTTCCCATCTTGTGATTTTTGATTGCCAAGCATCTAAACAAGATCCAGTCACAGCAAGATAGATGTCTTGCACAGATTCAGCTGTATAAATCCTGTGATAAATCATAAACTTTTGGGTTTGACAAAATCAGCAATGTATACTTCCACACTTCTATAAAACTCCCATCCATCTGTAGCTGTGCTTATAACAGGCAGATTTTTGATCAGGAGGAAATGGTGGGTGACCCAGGCATGATTTCAAGAAGGTCATTTCATCCATAAAGGGCAACATGAACAAAATGCACAGTGGATGCAGGAGAAAGAATCAAAACTACGGGAAGAGGAGAGAGGACTGATAAGAATATAGACTTGACAGGAAAGGATTATTACAATTACATGTCCTTAATGGGAAAAATCTGGGCATAGAGGTGCCCATAGAAGTGGTAGAGCAAGTTGCTCATTCAGAGAAATGGACAAGGAAGAGAAGTTATTAGCTATGGAGCTAGTGATGTCAGGAAGGCCTGCAATACACAAGTTACAAAATGAGGAAGATACAAGAATTGGACAACAGTCTTTGCATCATGTTCAGAAATTAAGTTACTGTCCAGAAATGGTGGAGGGGGACAAGATGTCCCCAGCTATAGAGGCAAGACAGAGAGAGAAGACAGTGAGGCCCCAGATGATCCACAGGGTCTGAGGCTGAGGCTGTCCCCAGTGTACCCTGGGCTGCTTTGCTCCTGGCTGGGGTGGTGGGATGGGCCCTGTCTGGGAGGCCCTGATGTACACCATGGGAAGCCTCCATCCCTTTTGGAGCAGCCAGTGCTCAAGGCACTCTGACAGGTGCTTCTGACAAGGGATGCTGGAGCAGCAGTAATGTCAGGAGAAAAGGAACAAAACACCAATCATGGTCCATGGGCAACATTCAGAAAAAGATATGCCAGACTGTTTTGGAAATTATGCAACACTTATGCAAGGCATGAAGTGAAGAGTTGGTAGTCTTCTCCGAGTTTGTGAGGACTGCTCAGAACGTGGACAATCAATTATTAAAGAAATAATAAGAAATTGTGTCTGTGGGTCATCTGATAATGTTCTTCTTTCCATATCAACACTGAACAAATGCCTTGGGTTGCTACTCGAAGATGTCACTGTTGAGTGTTGCATGATATAAAATAAGGGCTTCCACTCATTGGCATACATTTTCTGGAGTAGTAAGTAGGTTAACCAGGGCTGCCTACCTGAATTCTAGTGAGGTACTTTTTTTATTGCTAGCATTTAATTTAGATTTCATTTGCTTGTTTTAAAATAATTTAAAACTCCAAGCACAGTATGCAAAAAACCTCCATGCACCGCAAATGCATTCAAAAAAAGTCAATAAAATGCTATCAGCAAACAAAATTTAAGCTGAATTTATCACAGATTAAATAAAATCTTGAAAAGACAGAATTAGTTACAGAAAAACCTTGCCCTCCTCGTCTTGGTATCCTCTTGTCCCTGGGTTTAGTCATTCCAGTGGATCTTTAGGACCATTAGAGATGGAAACACACTTGGACTCTCAGAATAAAAACCTGATCACTCACTGACAAAGCATGCATCTAAGTATTATGAGACAGGAAATAACATACATGTACAGACAATGCAGAGGGAGAAATGCAAAAACCCAATGAGACAATACTGATGCACACGGCAGGCAATGGTCTCAGGGTGTCAAAGGCCTAACAATTGGGAGGACTTTGGGGAGCAGAACAAGACAGATGTTTTTAAAAATAAAACTCTTGAAAGTAGGTAATAAAACACATCTGTGAGTGGTTAATGGATAGAAGCAACACACCATTTATATGAAAGTCTCTAAATAGATGATGGAAGCCAGTTAAGGATCTGGCTATTAATCTTTATCCTCTCCCCTCCAGCTTACCTTCCTACCCCTTCCATCCATCCAGCTTGACTACATCCAGGAAACCTATCTTTACACATCACTTGATCTATATTAGGTATGAAAACCAGTTGAAAATCATAATAGGGAAAAGCGCTGGTAGTGGCAATTAAAAATAATATCATTTTGTCTAGTCTTGACACGTCTTTGCAACTTCCACATTTCCTCTGCCCCCATGTTTGGACTTCAGACTGCATTTCATAAACTTCTCAGGGTCCCAGCAACCACCACAGTGCTCACCAGCACTGCTAGTGAGGCATATGAGGCAGCATTTCAGAACTTCACAAACTGGCTCTATAAAAGTACTACAAAGTCCAAAAGCTAAATAGTAGTCTTGTAATTCAAATTATTTTTTTTAAGTCTTAGAAATAAAGTAGTGGTTTAGATTTACATCTGAATGGCAGGCTTTTAATTCAAGATAGTCATGGATTTGCCTTCCCAAAAGTCTTATTGGAAATCATTCCTTACTATATTTACACTACTCTGGAAGAGTTGTCTTCAAAGGAGCTGTGACAATATTGTCATATGATTCTCACCCATCTCCATCCACACTGCAAACTGGCAAATGGTCTTAGGACAGCTTGCTGAGTTTAGCCTGGAAATGTGATGAATTACAAGCAGGAGGGACATATATGCACTGAAACATGTGCTCTCCCTTGGTCTGAGCTTACACTTGCTGCTTTCCATCTCCATAGACCAAAAGAGTCATCTTAAGCCCTACTTTGGCATAGCAAATGTAATTGTACAGACTCAAAAGACCTGATCTGGCAAGCACCAAAGAGGTATGTCTGCACTGGACATGATGGAGTGTTGCACAGATCTAGCTCTGTGGGTATTTGAGCTAGCTCTACTCTTTGAGCTAGTTCTAAGATTATTGGTATAGGCACACTGTGTTTTATGCTGCTACATGGAGTTAACAGGAGGTTGGAAAAAAAGTATGGCTGTATTAGGATGGCAAGGCACATATTCTAATAAACTGTGCTGCTCAGAAGGACTAATTCATGTGGGCTTGGCCCCAGTAACGGGTAGCCACTCTGCTTTTTGCTATAGAACCTGCTCTAACAATCTGCATTCTTTCAGAGTTTTCTGAAGAGAGTTTCACCATGTGCTGTAAGCCAAGAGTGAGGTGGTAGCAAAGTAAGAAGAGAAACCAGGACAGTCTCCCACGCTGCTCTCTAGCGTAAAACTATTTCTTCTATTTGTCTTCAAAGCCCTATGCAATTATATTATGCCAAGCTAAATTCTTTGTTCTGATGGATAAGAGGTATTGTCTTTCTTTCAAAACATATCTGTGTTTAAAATAAGAAACAAAGTAAATCATTTTCTTGACAGTAAAGAAACACATTTCCTCTCAGAGATGGTAATCACTCATGAAGCTGAGAACAAGTGTAAACCAAGCCAAAGTTCATGTCTGAGGGAATGCTTTCCTACTTCCCATCCACTGCAGCAGTGCTTAGGACAGAATTGTTGCTAGGACTACAGTCACTGCAATTGCTTGCAACTTCTGGAGTAAAAATACAACCTTTCTTATGATGAAAACCAATCTTGTTTTCATGTCCAAGGAAAACTTGGGCTGCAGTAGAACTAAACTTTATGCTAAGTTCTTTCTCGGTCTCCAGCATCCAAACACCATTTAACTCAAGAAAATGAGGTCAGTAAAAGTTCATTCATTATAGTGTAGGATAATGGAATTTGATCCACAAGAGACTATAAAGGCATTTCAACAGCTGGTACCATGCTGGGGCAAGGAGGGTCTTAGCTGCAGAGGGAGGACTGAGGAAGCACTGTGCTTGAGGAAGATGGACATCACTGAATACACTGAATACAGGCCCAGTTTTTTCCTTGCCACATACCCACATTTATTTACATGAATGCTATGTGAGATGCATAGTGTGAACTAACCAAATGCAATCCAGCATAAAAGCCTACCAAATCAGAATGGTTAAAAATGATTAAGTAAGCTGAAGAAAGACGAAACTCACACTTAACGACTCAAAGTATTTTGGGGACTTCCCCTAGCATTGGACAAATACAGCAGCTGTGGTTTGTGGGAACACCTTTAAAACCAGTCACTCTGTGTGTGTGTGTGTGACCATTTTCTCTGATTCTGAGAATTCTTCTGCTATTGCTTGAAACAGTGGAACTCTTCCAGTGCCAAATTCCCACAGGAGAAACCTAACAGTCAAAGATTCCTCCCCCCTCACTTGCCATTTCCAGTTCCCTGGTTTTATAATCAGTCTTGCCAATACCAGGAGAAACACTGAGACTTACAAGGATGTTCACTTGAATGGCATCCAACAACAGAAAAAAGTGGTATAATAGATCCAGAATCACAAGAGGAAGTTCTGCAAGAAGAATAATCATGATGGTATATTTCCCAAAGACAGCACAAAGTCTGCTGAGTCAGCCCCCTTCGTACAGATGACTGACTCAGCCCAACAGCTGTGAGCTTGCAAGTTCTGATGATATGAACAACCCAGAGCATATGGCATGAGTGCCCAAGGAATGAGTACCCTGCCCAGTGACAGGACAAGAGGTAACGGGCACAAACCTGAATATAGGAAGTTTCATCTAAAGATGAGGAGGAACTTCTTCACTTAGAAGGTGGCAGAGCACTGGAACAGGCTGCCCAGAGAGGTGGTGAAGTCTCCATCTCTGGAGACATTCAAAACCCACCTGGACAAGTTCCTGTGTAACCTGCTCTAGGAGGACCTGTTCTGGCAGGGGGGTTGGACTAGATGATCTCCAGAGATCCCTTCCAACCCCAGATCATTCTGTGATTCTGTAAAACTAAAGAGAAAACCAGGTAGCAGAATGAGGTCTCTCCTCTTGCATCAAGTCACAAAAAGGAGCTATGGTCCTCTTCCAAGAGTCAGGAAAGGTATCCCGAGAGTTAGAGAGATCTCCAGGTTATCCAAGAGGATATCTACCTCAAAACAGCCTCAGGTATTTGTTATACTGAGTGAATGGTGTTCCCAGGAAACAAGAGGAAAAGAAAAAAAATGGTATAAGCATTGGTATAAGCAATACATCACAAAAAAATAGTCTCTCTGGCAATTAAAAATGTCCAAAAAATCTAGCCAAAATAATCAACTGTTTGAAAATGGGGAATGTAGGGGAGAGCCAGTGTGCAGCTGGTTCTCCAGAAATGAGTCCTGTCAGGTCCTAGGAATGATTATATGCAGCTAGCCTGCTTAAAGTCTTGACACTTGTATGAAATTTTAATTGCTGTAGTATTTTAGCACTTGATTAGATAATGACTTGCAGACAGTAAGTCTTCCTTCAAAGATTTACTTATATACCACTTATGCAGCAGAACACTTCTTCCTCTTTTCAATTGCTATGTTGTTATGAAGATAGTAAAATTAGAGAGCAATGGAGAGCGGAAAATGTTTCTTTCATGAACACTCCCTTTTTGGCTGAAACACCCTGAATTATGTGGTAATTTGGATACAAGATTCAATCCAGCCACATGACTAACCTTACCTCTTACCCTCTCAGACCATGAAGGTTCCTTCTCAATGCAAGTCATTGAACATGCCACCCTAAGAAACTTAAACAGCCTAAAAGCTTATAGACAATCTAATAAACTATGGCTGTGCACTACAGCAACACATACCCTAAAGACATTTTGTGTGCGTGCAAAAAGAAAAGTCCTTATTTCTCTTTCAAGAAATAACTCTTTCAGTCCACTCCAGAGGACAGCACTGGGAGTGCTCTAAATCAGAATATGTCTTTAAAAAACAAACTTCTTAAAACGTTCAGTTATGTTGAGGACTTCTTGACTCAAGATAACAGCTTCAACCCTAGCTAAGCAGAGTACCACAACTGGAATCCTAGATTTATAATTCAAAGTAGAGGTTTCATCAAAAACTATGGGCTTATTGGTAATCTGAAAGCCTGTGAGTTCCATAATGGAACTCAACATATGAATCATACCAAGAGGAGTGGGAGTGAAGAGAAGGAGTCAAGGAGGTATTATGCCATGATTTTTGATTTAGGCATTTTATCCTGTTCTCAGTGTAGCCTCTCCTATAATCTTTACTTGTATTTCAGATCTTTTATTATTTTACTTTTCTTATGTCTGTTCTAAATATATCCAGTACAAAGGACGTGAAGAGATTCCAACAAAAGGACCACAAAGATGATGAATGCACTACAGCATCTCTCCTATGAGGAAAGGCTGAGAGCCTGGAGAAGAAAGGCTCAGATGGGATCTCATCAGCATGTATAGATACCTGGAGGAAGGGTGTAAAGAAAAAGGGAGCCAGGCTCTTTTCAGTGGTGCCCAGTGATAGGACAAGAGGCTATGGGCACAAACAGAAACACGGGAGGCTCTGTCTGAACATCAGGAAACAATTCTTTACTGTGAGGATGACTGAGCATTGGCACAGGTTGTCCAGAGAGGTTGCTGGGTCTTGCTGCTTGGAGATATTCAAAAGCAATTTGGACATGGTACTGGGAAACTGGACTGAGGTGGCCCTGCCTGAGCAGGGGTGTTGGACCAGATGACCTCCAGAGGTCCTTTCCCACTTCAACCCTTCCTTGATTCACTAAGACAATGGTTTTAAATGTGAGGGAAAGCTTCAGGCTACTGGAACCAGCTAACAAATTAAAGAAGAAATTTTCCCATGGGAATGTATCCAGTATAGGCCATAATTGTAACAATAAGCTCAAACGTATTAATTTAGTTTCAAAATCAGTTAAATCTTGTTAAATCTTGTTGAGGAAAAAATTTCCTTGCATACATAAAGTCAAATCCGAAAAACGTATTTATACCAAAAGAACTGAACTTGTCAATCCAGAAAAAAAACTTTAGCTAAGAGATTCTGAAAAGAAAACTCAGGAGAAACAGAAACATTAGGGAAAAACAGCAGGGGAAATAAAGGATGTCTGATAACCCCGCCGCTTGCACTGCAGAGGAATCTTGGATCCTCAGACCAGGAGCTTTGGTTCGGGTAAGCAGCACTCATAAAGTAGTGTTGAATAGCATTGTGGTGCTGATAATAAACTGAAAGCAAGATCAGCCTTTGTTTCCCTACCCACCTCAGATTTTAATTTCTTATTTTTCTGTGAGTGTATCCCAGTTTAAAGTAAAACAGAACTGGGACAGAGTGTCACTGGAGTGACAGGCATGTCACATCAGAAACACATCTGCCAACTATGGAGTGTGAACTGCTGCACAAACTACTCAAATTCTACAGTAATAATGGCTGTTCTTCCTTAGGACAGCCTAACCTGAAGAATCTAATGAACGAACCTAAGGAATGTCAGCCCGTGTAGTAAGAAGTGCATGTTTGTTATTGAGCAATGAGATCAACGGCCGTGGATACAGTAGGAGGAGATGAAAGCTGGAACAGACTGCAAGTAATTGAGGGTACTGAAAATCAAGCCAGCTGGGAGGAATCCTTTGTTGCTTTCTTCTTAAAAGGGATAAATCCAATTTCCATTAAAGATAAACACTGGTGGGAATTGGATGACATCGAACACATAAATGAGTAAAAGGAAATGACCCGCTAATATAAAAGCTAAATCAGAAGACTGACAGAAACCACACAGTATGTACTATCCTGACAGAATCTGGAAAAAAAAACTTAAAAGAGATTTAATTGAAGGAGAGAAATGGGTTAGAAGGAGAGAGGATAGATTGCTGAAAGTGACCAGGTAGTCCTGGAGCCAATGGTTCTTTCACCCCAGCAATCCAAGGCAGAGCATGAATTCGCCAAACCTAAAGAAGGGAGACATCTGGAGAACTGCAAGGCAAAACCTCAGATACCCAAGGGAAGTAGGAGCTGGATGTTCTTTCACCAAACCAATGTGTAGGGAATAAGTGTAAACTATCGTGGTGGCAATGAAGAGCAGGAAATACAAGAAAAGACCATATAACAAAATCTTGAATAAATCAATGACTGGAAGCTCACAGAAAATATATTTTAAAATTAATAAAGACAGCACAAGTGTATAAGAAGAGAAATAGAAAAGCTAATGCATGAAATAAAATATAGCAAGGAAGTGAAGGTTACAAAAGCACACTGGAAGTCCTTTGCCCATACAATGGTTGGGAAAAGAGTTTTCTACAGATAATGCAGAAAAAAAGAAGTTGTGTTTATCGCCTCTCTTTGCCACTAAACATCAGCATCAAGACTAGCACCTCATGTGCTTGAATGAGTTTAATATTTGCAAGTTAGTTGTCTCCAGTGAGACCCATTGCAGCATATTCTGAGAATGAGCTGAAGCACTCAGAGTTATTAGCTATCAGTCTGTGGGAAATCATGACAGAAAGGGAAGATTTTGAAAGACTACAAGAGGAAAAACATGGAGCTTATCTTTAGAAAGCATGGGAAGAGGAAACCATAGAATAGTAGGAGCACTAAACTGAGCTAGGAAATTTACTGAAGAAAAATATCAAAAAACCTATTTGTAGAGACATAAAGGTAAGAAGTAGAAATCAACAGATCTGTCAAGGATATGTTGCCACGTTAAACTGAATTAATTACCTTCTACAACTGGACATGTAGAAGGAAAGAATAAATATATGTCTTCATAACTTTAAAAAGGCTCTTCCTACTGTCTCACAATGTTTTTATAAGTAGATTGAAGAATCTTGTTGGAAGAGAGTCCTACCTTAAGAAACCATAACCTGAGAAAAGATAACAGTCATTTACTGTACAATAGAAGGATGCGTTGCACATACCCTGGATTAATTTTGGGGAAAAGAGACAAAAGCAGAACAAGAACGATTAAAGAAAATGTATTTCTTTTGAGGGAAAAAAAAAGGAAGGAGCAGGGCAGGGGTGTTTTCAGAAGAAGAAAAGACTGAGGGAAACATGGGACAGCTTGATGGCTGTAAAAGCCCAGGTGCCATGAGAAAAGGGAATAAATTGTTCTTCATTAGAATGAAGGCTTAAACCCTTTAAGAGAGCTCCAGCTTCGACATTAGGGATTGCCAAGGAAGGTGTGGAATCACTCATTCTTCCAGATCTACAAAACATCAGACAAATGACCCTCAGGTTTAGGCACAGCTGATTCTTTACTCAGGAAAGTCCATCACAGGCCTCTTTCCTAAAATCTTAAACTCTGAGTGGAAACAGGTGAACTAACATTTGTAGACAAATTTCTTAGACTCCCTTGTAATTCAGTTTAAAATCCATATATAACTTTCATCTAAAGCAGGTCAAACAGTATCTCCATGCTTGACTATCACTAATTTTGGAAAGAACTGGATTACAATTTAAATATAAATTTACAGAAGCTTTGCATTTATTTATTCACTGAGTTAATCTATGATTCTCTACATTCCTTTGTCATCCTTAAATCTATCAATTTTCAGCTTTCAAAAGGAAATGAAGTGAAAATACAGAGAAAGCACTGATATCTGAAATAAACACAGAGAGTCAAAATAATACGAGGGAGTTTTTTCGTTGAGATGACACTGTTTTTGTGTGTGCATGCATGTCTCTGTGTTTATATATGTGTATAAAAACAAAATGCATTTCTATATGCATAAAATGACCAGATGGGAAAAATAACAAGCTATTAAATCAAATTACTTTTTACATAAATTATGTAGTAAAGGATTTTAAATACCCCCACTTTATGTTTTCCATCTAAGACAGCACTCCACAACATCAGTTAGCATTTATATGGAATGCTTACAGCTATAAGGATTAATGTTAATGAATGGTATGTTGAAGGAAAGTTTGAGCGGCCCCCTGCTACAAAGTTAGTTACATCAAGAACTGAAAGATGAGGAGCCCTAGTTGTAACTCTATTGGTCTATCTAAATTGGCATAAGTATTTTCCTGGCAGATAATGAGGAGCTTAAGTAAACTGTCTCTCAGAAGGAGTCTGAGATGATAAAAGATCAAGGTGCTATTCTTTTTACATACATTTACAGAATGAATGAACATACTAGAAGGGAACAATTTAAACAATCAACAAAAGGGAGTTGGTTTTGAAGTGGAGCGAGGCCACTATTTTTCCACCAATGGAAAAACTGAGAAACAAGAGGTACTAAAGAATGTATTGTCAAGAGTAGTAAAGGAAGACAGACTACAATTAACCAAGATGGAATATGGCCAAGATAGGGGCCCAGCAAGCTCAAGTGGTCACAGCCACTGAGTACCACTGCACTTCCCCAGGAGCCCCACCCACGGCAAATTTTGGTCAGGGCCGAATGACCAGCATAGCTTCCTGTAGCAGTTGACGTCTCTCAGTCTAAGCGGTGGTTCGGATCCTTGCCGCTTTGTACAAGAGATCTGTTGAGATTGGAAGGTTACTGCTGCAAGCCATTTTGAAGTGCATATCAGGAAAATGCAAAATGACTAAATGCATACAGCTTGGGGGGACTGGGGTTATTTATAGAACCACTGCCAACTGATAACAGAGATACAAAGACTGTAAACCCACTAGACAGAATTGTCTGAAACCAAAGGAAAACATTTCCAAGAACGAGGGAGAGAATCCACCATGGTGACTTAAACCAAATATTAGAAAAATCTACCTCAACAACCAGACCTAAATTTTGGAAAATAAGTGGGACTTTGCTGAAACAATTTTAATGAGATGAACTGGCCACATGCTTCAAGGTACTAACCTGTAATGGTCACCAAGGAGGGAATAAATAACTGATGAATATTCTCTATCCCCTAATACCTAGTTCTCTGCAAAATTATTTTTGTATTTGAAATCATTATGGTGAGGTCACTCCATGCCTTTCAATTAGCTATTGATCTTTATAAATGCAATATTTGTGCCACACACCAAGTATTGCAGCATAGTTACTGAAAGGACACCTAGTGGTAAGTAAACAAGTATGTCTGGAAACCACTGGGACTGTTGAAAGTCTGTAATTATAATTATTATGGGAATTGTGGAATTCTTATGGGTTAAATCTGCCTGAATGTCATATATGAACTTATGTGTCAAATAGCACTATCCACAGTTCTTAAAAGATGGTAAACACCATTCTTACAAGCACTTTTTAAAAACATGGAATTTAAGCTTTGCTTCCTTAAAACTCACAGAACAGGCTTTTAAACAAAAAATGCACATGCCTGCATGCCATAGATTACGAATTTCAATGTTGTGAACCTCCACTGCATCGATTTTAGGACTATCAGACAGCTGAACAGAATTCATTACAGATATAATTTGTATGATATTCAAATCGCATTTCAGGCATCACTCCTCAGGTCCTCTACTGTGCCACTCTAAAATATCCTAAACAATTCCTCCCTTCTTGTCTTTCTCTCCTATGAAGGCAAACAGCTGAAGCATATAAACTGAATACATTCAAGCTAATTTCACTCTTTTTCTTTGTTTTTGTCCACCTAACTTTACAGTCACTTCTGGCCTGCGTTTATTCCACACCCCCTAATATGTACTAATGCCCTTGTGACCAGGAGATGCCCACAACAGAAAGCTGTATTCCAGATGGAGTCATACTGGTCTCATGCAGAGAGGGATTATAACCTTCCTGTGTAGTGACATGTTGCCTCTGGGCAAACAGACCAAAATCCACACTTGGATTTCTTGTTTATGTCAACATATCGTATTACAAGCAGAGAACAATTTGCTGACCACTGTCCCTCTTTGATTATTGTTTTTATGTTCTCTTTTCCAGGTTTGTCTCTTCTATTGAATGCCAGTTCCTTTGGATTAATTTTCCCTGAGTGAATTAGTACGGATTTGCTAGGTCATTTTTTCCAGATACATTTTATTTTATCCAATTTTATAACACCACTGGTCTGTTCTCTATCCGCACAGTGTTTATAACAGCTCACAACCTAGTATCATCCTTTGATTTAAAAAGCCACAAACAAGCCATTTCTGCTCTTCTGTCCTCTTTCATCACTACAAAGATCAAAACATTGGGGTGGATATTTTTGTTTGCTTTTTTAGGTGACTTCCTACCAAAGTATTTATATAAAAAACACCAGATTCTGCCTTATTTCTCTACAACTACAAGGAAGTAGTGATGTGCCATGAAGCTGAGGCTGCAGGTCCTGCTTTTACCCAAATGTTAGCACCTATTCCTCACCCAGCTCTTTCCAGGGCTCACCTCTCCTCCACTCCACCCTTCTGAAGCTCCAGCCTGCTCTCTTGTCTTAAAATGGCATGTAGTTTCCTTCCTTTACTATAAACAATACATTCTGTAACCTTAGTTTCATGATATAAACATTTGAAAATAAGAATGAAGGGAACACAAGCTATGTGTTCAGTTAGGTAATTTGGGGATTAAATTAAATGAAATATCTCAAAACATGGAACATTTCAGAGCAATGAAGTCTGGTTTTACTTGTTTTCCTTTTTGAAAATAAAAGGGAGACAATGGATCTTAGAAACTCCACCAGAAGGGCAGTAAAGGCAGCTGAAGACAGCTAATTGCTTGTGAATCCATGAGAAATGAAAACTCAGAGGAAGGGGCTGCAAGAGTCAGGTATGTGTTCAAAGGGAAAGAGAGTCGTGCTGTAAGCTGCAGGACGCTGGTGGCTGGGCAACCAGCTGCCACAGTTGACATGGGAGGCTCCTGCTATCAGTAATGTCACCATCTGTATTCTGATGTCAGCTTGTAAAATGCTCTGCAGTCTGCCAAAGCTGGCGTTTCTTCTACATGAAAATATATTTAAAAAGCAAGAAACTAACCAACAGATATTATTCTCCAGGCAACCCACCCCCTCCACCTGCCCCCCACCAAAATACAAGGTTCTCTTGTATATAGTAATAGGAAGGACTAGTGAAGAGTAGTAAAGGAAAAATGTCCATAAAAACCCACTTCTGTTTATCTCTGCAGTCCACTGAGAAGTTTTGTTCTATTATACTCCTTCAGGTAGGTATTCTTCTTTCTTTTTTTAAACAGCTCCAGAGAGGATTTTCATTGTTAAGTCTCTAATACAGATTTCCCTCTTGTGAACTCTTCAGCAACAGAAGGCTAAAAATGTCTGCAAATTTGGAAGAATTCTTACTACATACATGTGAACATGCACATTTGGCTTTCATTGTGTGGTATGCCAGGCAGCTACAAAAACAAAGTGCAGCCTAGTACAGCTTTAGTCAACACTTTAACCTCTGGATCTCACTAATCCTGAAAGAAAGTGATCTTTTTGGCCTTTCAAGCACACCCATTTCCTCTTGGCACACATCAAACACAGGTAATGCAGTAGTTACTTGACTTTCACATTGTATTTAAACAAGCATTGTGAACATGCATGATAGAAGCTTCAAAAAAGGGGTTCAAAGTATCTACATCTGCCCCAAGGTTCTTTGCTGGTTTGGGGATTTTACAGTCATGTTTTCCTGTTTCTTAAAGCCTGCTGAGGAAGACTGAGGGCTATCCAATTATTTGTTGAAAAACACACAAATGGCAAACAGGGAAATGCATGAAATTTGCAACACGACATCCTGTGCACAAAAGTAAGTTCAATAATAGATTATTTTTAGTTCCTTTATCAATATAATACTGATTGCTAATTTTATTCAGATTTAATGAAAACCAGTAATAAATTAGAGGGAGACTTTTAATGGGATATTGATTTCTTAAAGAGACCTACCTTGAAAGAAACTTTTGACTCGGAGATAGCTGACGCTGAGGCGCAAGACGGAAAGTTTGTCCAGCTTTGATATGATGTCAGGAGGGAAAGGCAGGAGGCTGGCCAGATGGTCCAGCTCTGCGTTCAGACGGTCCCTGTGTCTCTTCGAAGGATTTGATTTTTCATTCCCAACTGCAGGCCTTCTGTGGTGGAGAAGACATTTTCGATTACCTGTTTTACCTCCACACAGTACAGCTGGAGACTGAGATGATGTCTGCAATTAGTTGGTCACAGTCATATTTAATCTAGCTTCTAGGAAAATTCTTAAAATTTCTGTCCCTTGCCAAAAAGAGATTTATCATACCGTATTTGCCATATTGCAAAGACACAGGCATTGGGCTCTCTTTTCACATCTGCCCAGTGAAAAAGAACTGGTATCTCTTACTCAGATCCCTCTCACCTTAGGGGAATGGGTGCTATCTTCATGTTCTAATGAATACCAGGAAAAACAGTTTCTCATCTATGTTTCTATGTTGTACAAATGAGGGTTAGAGCAGCAGGGGAAAATTACCGTGACTAATGCATGAACCCATTCAATGCCCACTGTATTCATTCAAAGCATCTTATTTTCCTCCATGTAATGACTCAAAGTTAACCTGTGGGTCAGGAGATAATTAGAAAAGAGCCTGTCTATGGACATAGTTTTTAAAAGTACATGAAGCAAGGTGAGAACAAATTATTTCCTCAAGCTCAAAACCTCTGCAAACATTCTCACATTTACCTTCCAACAGCAGTAATAACAAAGATAAGAATTCGGTTTCTCTTTTAAGAACATCAAAATTCCTCTCAAAACGTAACAACTAATGTTACTGGATCTCTAAGCCAAGCACTCCTAGTCCATCCCCCACTCATGTCCCTCTCATGCAGTGGACAGCACAAGATACCTCAGAAAAGCTATTATGAAAATGCATTAAGATTCAATATATCACAAATGAGGAAGCTCAATTTTGAAGGTGTCTTTGTTTCTTACAGAACGTGTAAGATGCTGTTCTCAAGAGGGAGAAGAGGAAAAGCTGGTGCACTTGAACAAAGTCATGGGAACTTGTTTTCCAGCACAACAGTAAGGTGTGGGCAGTGCTGAAGCACACATTGTCAATTAAGAAACCAGACCCGAGTGGTACGTTTGAAAAGGTGGTTATCTCCATCAGACAGACATTGCTGGACTCAGCAGTAGTCAAATTGTTATCCTGTTATCCAGGAATGAACAATGCACCACTGGAGCTATGTTCTCAAACTACACAGATCTATGATCTCAGAGGAAGTGCAACAGTCCAGTGCTGTAGGTGTGCTAACAGCTCCCCCGGGGGCCTTAGTGCTGTGTCTGCTGGTCCTCCATTTGCTCTCATATTCACAGAAACACAGAATAGATTGGGTTGGAAGGGACCTTTAAAGATCACCTAGTTCAAACCCCACGCAATGAACAAAGACATCTTCAACTAGATCAAGTTGCTCAGAGCCCCATCCAGCCTGGTCTTGAATGTTTCCAGGGATGGTGCATCTACCACCTCTCAGGGCAACCTGTGCCAGTGTTTCACCAGGCTCAGAGTAAAAAATTTCTTCCTTATGTCTTCTCTAAATCTTTTCTCTTTTAGTTTAAAGCCATTAACTCTTGTCCTAGCACGNTCCCCCAACCTGTATTGATACTGGGGGTTGCCCCCACCCCAAGTACAGGGCCCTGCACCTGGCCTTGTTGAACCTCATGAGGTTCACATGGGCTCACTTCTGAAGCTTGTTCAGGTCCCTCTGGAGGTCATCCCATCCCTCAGGCATGTCAACTGCACCACTCAGCTTGATGTTACCTGCATTAAACAGTACTGGTTCCTGTATGGACCCCTGAGGGATGCCACTTGCCACTGATCTCCATCTGAGAGCCACTGATCGCTACCATCTGGATGCAACCATCCAACCAATTCTTTGTCCACCAAACAGTCCACCCATCAAATCCATATCTCTCCAATTGTGAGAGAAGGATGTTGTGTGGGACTGTGTCAAAGGCCTTACAGTGTCCAAATAGACTAAATAGTTCTTCCTTCGAGCACTGATATAGTCACTCCATCATAGAAGGCCACTAGCTTGATCAGGCAGGACTTGCCCTTGGTGAAGCCATGGTGGCTGTCTCAAATCATCTCCCTGTCCTCCATGTGCCTTAGCATAGGTTCTAGAAGGAACTGTTCCATGGTCTTGACAGGCACAGAGGTGAGGCTGACAGGTCAGTAGTTCCCAGTGTCCTCCTTTCTACCCTTTTTAAAAATAGATGTAATGTCCATATTCAAGTTCTTAATGTGGCACGTTGCCATATTCCCCCTGAGGCACCTTCTCCAGAATAAGAGACATTGAGAGAAAAAAACAAGAGGAAGATGGAAAACTACTCAAGAATGAGAAACGGTAAGCAAGGAAAATATGGGAGTGCTAACAATTTCCACTTGCACCTTATTGATGGCAATGATCATAACCTTACGTAGCTTAGCTGTAGAGTAAAACTATTTATTTGTAGCACTTTACTACTGCTTTTCCACACTCCACACAGTTGCTATATTTTTCAATCATAATTTTAATCTTGAGTACATATTGGGCACAAGGGGTTTTTTTGGGTAAACCCCAAAGTTCAATCATCCTCACCATGACACCAAAAGGATGTCTGACCTGTGTAATTTTGTGGGAATATAGCCTGTAGTTGAGTAGAGCCTACGGAAGATAAGGTTTTACTAAGTGCTTTTTACATCTGACAAAACAGCTGAAGCAAGGAAGCAATTTAGGACAGAAAAACAACTAATTCCAATAAGGAAAATTAGACTGATGAGTTCAAGGGCTAAAATTTTTCAAGAATAACAGAATAGAAACAGAAATTCTTCAAACCTATTTACCACACAAAAATAGTGACTGTTCTGTGCCTGAGAGGTACGGTTTGAGGCAATTGTGTGGACTGCATTTGCACTGAGTGTAAGGAACAGTTTTCAGGGGATTGTAGGGAACTGTGTAAAAACATTACAGGAGAAAGCTGAGGACAGAGTCTTCCTGAAAACTCAAGGAAATGATTCAGTAAGGGAGTGAATCCAAACAAACAGGGGTTTGATGTAAATGGTAATTAGGTGCCAAGTAGACACGATTTAAAACAATGCAAATTCCATGGAAAGGCTAGCTTAGCTATCCATAAACAGAAAAGGGCAAGCAGGGACGTTCTTCAATGAGCTGTTTTGAGGCAAATGGAAATTCTAGCCCTTATTTTGAGCTGCAAGTAGAAGGTGTCTGCTGTGCTTGTTTTAAAACATGGATTCTCAAACTATGTAAACCAAGTTGAAGCAAAGCCATAGCGCTCACTCAATAATACCTCTTTTACTCTGCTTGTCGTGCAACATCACTACAATAAAGTAGCACGTGTAATTAAAACAATAAAGCTGGCATTTCCTTCTTTGCAGTGTTAACCCACCCAAATCTTGCTCTACAGTAATAAGTACTTGTATCCGTACGAGACCCAGGTCACCCGTCCCCATTTGGTAGGACCTGCTGTGGGAGCTGGTGGGGAGAGCATTTTCCGTTTTGGTGGTACATAAGGCATTGAGCTATTGGTGCTTTAATGATTCCGTGTGACTGTGACACACAGACCTGCCACTAGCGTAAACCAGTTTGGTGAGCTTGCAGAGGAATTTCCTGCAGCTACAGCTCTGTCTGCGGTTCACTAGCCTCTGAGGGAGCCCTACTCTCTTAAGGAAAAGTTCACTCTGAATCAAGACGTTTTTAGAGTATGCTGAAGTGTTAAACCAGCAGATGATCTAACCTGAGAAAAAATCTCATCATTTACTACGATGACAAGGTTTCAGTAAGCAGGGGAAGAGAAGACAGGGGCCATGAGATGGCTAAGTACAAAGTAACAGCACGATGATTACCATGAAGGTACTGTCCAACACCCACAGGCACTGAGCTGCACTTGGGCACTGTGTAGGCATCCTGGCAGAGCTGAGCTCCAATGCCAGCTGTGCAGGTACAGATGTTCACCATTTCCTACAAGTGAAAATGACTGAATGACAGAACCCTGTTTGAGGAAAAGAGGGCCCTTTTCCACCTTCTAACTCTTCTGGGTCTTCATGGCAATGAAAGGAGGAAGCAGAACTAATGATCAAGACATCAGACTAGCAGAGCAGATGAGAGGTAGGACAGTGTGATACCAAGTAAGAGGAAGGACTATGCCATAGTGGGCTTTAAAATGAGAGCTAGGAAGCAGGAGAGAGCTGCACCTCCTGAGGTCTCTGTTTACCCTGGCATTGGTACAGTTCTGGCTGAAGTGGCAGTTTGGAGCAGTTATAGACACACTCAGAGCTAGGGCAGCTGTAGCTTGCCTTTTAAGAGCTGTAAAACGTTACAAGAAACGTTTTGTAGCAGGAGAGAGTTTTACAAGATGCCAGGGTTTGAGATGAAGAAGTGGCTGAAGCTCTCAAATGGTAGCTGTCCTGAAGCATTGCCTTAGCGTTTCTAGCATAAGTATTAATTTTAGCAGAATGATTATAGTTTGAGGTTAAAAACAAGATCACTTTAGTTTTCAGATGCTTGAATTATAAGTAAAATGTTAGATTTCCACAGGAATCAAACACTTGGTAGAAAATATTTCTTTTAGTCAAGACTCCAGTTCTCTGGCTGAAAAGAATATCTCATGGAAAATTTTCAATCAGTCTGAGCTCCAGGTGTTTGAACTGAGTTCATAAAAGCCAAAATTCTTTAGTGTAGACCACATCTAATGGGGCAAGTTTGGAAGCTCTCTGGGGCCAAAGGAGAACAGCTAGGGTTTATATTTATTTGCATGTATAAAAGTAAAACCTGAACCCGATGTACTGTCTGAAGAATGGCAACCTAATGAAGATAATATCTCATAGTTCTGTTTAAGGAAGACAACTGAAACATGTTAGCTCCTCCTGGTAAAACAAGTTTTCAACACATTCTTACAGTCTCGTGGATCTGTGCATTCTCCTGTGGAGCTTCTTCATACATTTTCATCATTACTCTGTAAAGCTACCTCAGAATAGAATTTCTGTGCCTGAAAAAACATGAACATAATGAGCAATATCCTTCTGTGATATCCTGGATTAAAAGACAGCTGCAGGATCACCACCTGGTTTGACAGCCTGATCACAAAAAGCTGATGGAGAGACAGAGTTGGCCTCCTAGGATGCAATGAGTATGAGTAGATATGAACATCCCACTGGTTCTGCAGAGGGGAAAGCTGCACCTCTCCCCTTTAAATCTTGACCTTTGAAAGGACTAATCCATAAATAGCTACAGAAATCCAAGCATCCTGCTCAGACTGGCACCTGAACTCACTTATACCTTTGCCAAGAGAAAGTTAAATTCTAGAGGCCATTAATATTAAAAAGAGAGGAACCATCACTAGGACTGGACAGAAAATTCCTGTCAACCTTTTTTGATGTGAAGAATCAGGTTTTTCAACTGAACAAATATGCCTCCCAGAGCAGGTGACAGCATCTACCATGATACATTTACCAGAATGATAGGGGGGAAAGTAGAACAAGGCTGTGGATGAAAAAGCCCTGTGCTATCAAACAAGAGAAAAAAAAAGTATAACAAAAATGGTACAATATGGATCAAAATCATGGTTAAATATACTATTCCATTAATAGGCTTTGCCTACCCTTCTAAATTCAAGATAAATGATTTGAGGCAGCATAACAGTAAGGATACCTCTGAGTCTTGAAATGTCAGTAGGATCTGTAGGACTGAAGGACATAGACCATGAAAAGAGCCCTGTCAGACAGTTGGTCTTGGGCATTCAGAGCCTCTTTAGATAAGAGCAAGGAAGCCCCCAAGTGAGGGAATGAGCACAGGAAAGGCTCACCAAAGATCAAGCCCATAAACAGATAAGGTTTGAGGAAGAGACTAGTGTTGCTAGCAACTGAGAAATCATCCCAAGCAAGTGATAAGTAACTAACCACAAAAAACAGAGGGCTATCACCAGTGTGGGAACTCAGTATTCTAATATTCCAAATAATTCCCTTCATTTTAACCAAAACTAAGTTTCTTAATCAAAATTGTCTGTCCTAGCTGGTCAAACTCATGCCTAGGTACCTGTACTACAATCTCATAGCAAAGTTCTTTTCAAGGAGCACCACTTGCAATGGCTCCCAAGGTGAAAACTTGGTTCTATCAAAGTAAGTGTGAATTTGCTTCTGATTTTGTTGAAATCAGAACTTCAAAAAGGGTAATGAGGGCATTTCTGTCCTTTGTTAACAGGTAATTTTCTTAACCATTGCATTTATCTAGAAGTCATCTATGAGAAAATTTCTTCTAGTTAGCTATATAATCTCCAAACATGAAGCTTAATGTTTCTGAAAGCAACAGCAACTCTCCCTCCTTTCTCACAAAAGTTACGATCCATAAACAGTTCTGCACAGAGGTAATTTCATGTACTGGAGCGGTTCCATACCTCATGTAGTTATAAAGTTAAATACCCACATCCACACTTGAAGAGCAGTGCAGAAATGTTACATACGTTTTGGATGTAACACTCAGGTTTTGCAGGAAGAATCATTTTCTCTTGCCACTATCTTTGTCTATTGATTTTACCACCTAATATATTTTTACAGTAAAAGAAATAATTTTTTTTAACTGGCAACAAGCGATTCATGTGCAAAGAGTCTCCAAAATCCAAACAAAGTCAACAGATTTTACCCATTCAGAGAAACTCCTGTTTGAGTTTAGACCATTATATACAATTTTAAGCCAAGTGGGTTATTTTTAGAATGTCTGAACAACTGAAAATAGGGAAATCTATTTTTGTTACCTTCTCATCTTTAAACCGTCTGTGAAGGCCACCAGTGCTAGTTCATAATTTTAACACAGTAAAAACGTGTGTTTCATAACCATATAATCAAGTGTAACACAGAAGATGTGGGATGATTATATTAAAAAGCTTAATTTCACAGAGTGGTTTATGACATCTGGAAATCATTTTACACTTGAGTGATAGCAACCTTTTTTCCTTCCCATTTCAAGCATCTTGTAGTAACAACTTCCCATTGCTTTTTTTGCTTTCTCTGCTCTGTCTTCAGACATACAATTCCTCCCTCCTATTTTTTCCTCTAATGAAAGTGATCCCATAGCAAATAGTGGTTCAAAATGATGTGTTCTTTATGCAAAAAGTGAGTCACCAGCCTGCTTTTTCAGTTGGCTGAACTGACCCACTTTCCAGGCTCACACATGCTGGACTTAGCAATGCCCCAAGCAAGCCTAGGACAAGGAAGGAGGAAGAGGGGCAGTGCAAAGCATTGGTGCCACTTGACACACAACTTCCCAAAAAACTCCTTCAACAGGTGGTAGGGAACTCAGAAGGGCAGAGGTGGCAACCATCCCTCCAGCCCATTGCCTGGCTGACATCTGGTTCACCAGTAACTTCTGCCTATGAAAATGAACAAGCACTGTCCCTCTCCACCCCTCAGCAATGCACTCAGTACTAACTTTGGTACATGTTAGAGCCACCACTGGCCTTCTCCTGGGACACCTACTGATGGATGCCTAGAGGCAGCCCACCTAGAGGGGTCTGGAGCACAAGTCTTATGAGGAACGGCTGAGGGAGCTGGGATTGTTTGGTCCGGAGAAAAGGAGGCTGAGGGGAGACCTCATCACATTCTACAACTTCCTGGAGGGGGGTTGTGAAGAGGAGGGGGTTGGCCTCTTCTCCCAGGTAACTAATGATAGGACTTGAGGGAATGGCCACAAGTTGCACCAGGGGAGATTTAGATTAGATGTCAGGAAAACTCTTTTCTCCCAAAATGTGGTTAGGCACTAGAATGGCCTGCCCAGGGAGGTGGTGGAGTCACCGTCCCTGCCGATGTTCAAGAACCGTCTGGACGAGGTACTACAAGAACTGATTTAGAAGCTTGGTGTGTAGTATTGGTGACAGGAGGATGGTTGGACTAGATGATCTTGTAGATCCTTTCCAACCTTGTGTTTCTATGATTTCTATGTTTCTATGAATAAAGATGGTTTCACCCATACTCAGCATCTTTTCTGGAGCCAATCTTAACCGTGAAGAGCCAGCCTCCCAAAAAGGGGGTTCTTGTTGCAGAGAAAGAGATTAGGTCTCTCCTGTATCAGTGGATCATAGAAGGAAGGGACTCTTTCTTCTACCTCATTGCTAGCATGTATGTTCGGAGGAAGATACCTCCCGATGAATATGATACTTAACTGTTTCTGAATGGGCTTCCTCCTTTTCCTCCCAGCATACAGGCATTCCCCCGGAGGAATCATTGTTTTGATGCTGAAAAACAAAAGGAATAGTGCAGAATAGTTCAGTTTCTCTCTTTCTAAGTTTCTGTGTTTCATAACGCTGCACAAAATGAGAGCACCAAGAAAGTTCAACTGAAGAAAATGTTTGTTCCTTGAGTGTGGCATTCAACAGCACTAAAAAGCACAGTGGCATTAGTTAAGATAGAGGCTCACGGCTTATTCCAATTTCCTACCTTAATATTATTAGAATATTGATGTTTATATTCAATTTTCATTTTTTCAAATTAAGCATACTATACATGGTATAAAAATTGGTACAAAATACATCCTGTTTACTCAATATCCAAAATTATATTTTTTTTCTTTCTAGGCTCATTTTTAAATTCAGCTAAACAAATAAGAATGAATAATACTGCCCATCATTCTACTAGAGGATTTCACAGCTTTTTAAATATACAGAAACGTTGTCTTTCATTACTGACACTGGGATAAGTAGGATGCCATTATTCAAATCAGCATCCTTCCTGGTCTTCATCCTCATACTGAAAGTATAGTTGTTGGCATCTCACAAAGTGACACACGGTATTGTGGTTAGCACTGGGATCTAACGCAGTGCTGATGGAGGTGACAATTTTCAGACAAAACTTATTATTGCTCTGTTTGAGCCTGAGAGACATTGCAAGCTCTAAAAAATGGTCTTCGCTTTCAGTCTGTTTAAATCTTCTGATGATTAGCCAGATAACAAAGTCTCTTGATTTTCTGCCTGAAAGAGTATTTTAGACTTGCTGTTCAATAGTGGATGCATGTTGCCTGAGAGCCTACTACACCTCAAGACTATTTGGAGCTTTATGTAAGATGTGAAATTAAGAGGACCCCCTATGTCATGGAATCAAATCCCATGTAATTGAAGACACCTGTATCATATGATGCAAATCATAAATTTACTGAACTTCATTAAAAAACCATTTAGAGGAGCTTTGCTTTTCATTGAAAGACAGCTTTCTGATAACTAGAAACCTTTTGCTTTCCAGCTTAAATTTGTTCACGGTCATTTTATGCCCATTTGTTCTTCTGCCAACATTGTCTTTTGGTTTAAATAGCTCTTCCTCCTCCATTGTGTTTATTCATTGGTGTATTTTTAAATATCAGTCATATCTTCAGTCAGCCTTCATTTTTCTATTCTAGGACAACCGAAATTCATTTATTCACCTGTCATGTTACAAATTCTGTATTCTTCCCATCATCTTAGGAGCCTTTTCTATCTCATTTCAATCAATTTGTCTGAAACACAGTCATGCACAGTATATTAAGTGAAATCTAAAAGTGTATATATATATATATATATACACTTACATATTGAGAAACCATTAATTCTTTCTGGGAATTATCTCACTTGGTAGTTGTATAAGTGCATTTTTGTTTTTCATAACCATTATCAAATTCATGGCTCACAGTCACCCTGTGGTCTCCTAATATGCACAGTTCTCTATCTACGTGCATAGCTTACAAAAAATAAATGCACAGTTTATGGAGAAAATATAACTTTTAGTGCCAAGTGCCCAGTCATCTTGGGCAATTAATCTCAGTTCATCTTTTTTATGTGAGAATTGTAGCCTATTCAGTACTGATGGTGCAAACAACTAAGTTTATTGCTACACTCCTGATTTTGCATGAAATTTCTTAGTAAAAATATAATTGCCTCCAAACTGAGAGTTGAATAACTCTGCTTGCTGTTTCCCTTCTGTTCAGACATTTTCCTTTCAGCATGGGCTGCTGACCCATTTCCTTCCCTCAACTCTTCCAGTTCTTTACTAATCCTCAGCAGCACAGTATCTTTTGCTAAATTCAGATAGATTAGGTTGACTGTATTTCCCTGCTCTGGAAAATCAGTTACTGTATCAACAGAAAGCTATCAGGTTTCTTTTTCAAGGTCATGAAAATCTACATTCCATTTTTATTCTATTACACAACTAACCACAGCCATCAATGGTTCTTTCCTTGAGAATTCATTGTAAAATGATACATAGTATAGGGATCAGACAAATAGGTCGGTAGTTGCCTTCTCTCAATTATAGTTGATGGTGGAATCCCCAGTCATTCTCCAATTGGAGCAGTTTCAGGTATAGAGTTTATCCAGAAATAAACGAAACCATTTTTTTCACTATTACTGTGACACTTTCATAAGGCATGAAACTACCTGGCCAAAGTCTATGGGTGATAGTCTACAGTCTGGGTTAAGAAAGTTTGTTTATCCCAGTCTTTCCTTAAGTATAGCCTTCTTGCCACCTTCAAAGACCTCGTTAGGATAGGCTAATATCAAACTTATTTTTTGCAACCATCTGCCAATTTTTAAGATTTCATTTCATCCATACTTGAGTGTTTTCTGCTCCAGTGGGAAGTTGTAATGGCGTGAAGAAGCCAAAAGAATTGCTGCAGTTTCTTGTGAGACCTTACATTAAAAGGTATTTTCTTTATATTGCAATACTTTTGTGTTCTGAGTCTTTCCAGTCTATAATATGAATCTATGACTCACAGTTTGTGTTTCAAAAGTGTCACATGCTAGAGACTTCCCTTCTCTTGCCTTCATGAGCAAAATTACAAGGAGGAGAAAGACTTGGACAGCATAATTCAACTGAAAACTGAAAGTTAAGAGTTCATTCATTTTCCCAAAAGGACTGCTTTGTTTTAAAACCCATTCTGGTTCAGTTGATTAATATGTGACAGCAAACAGAAATAAACTAAAAGACCAGAATGCAAACAACTGAAAAACAGGAAATAAATAGCAAACAATATGAGCAAGAATTTATGAAGTGTAAAATTCTGGTTAAGAAAGATGAAGGCCCAAAGGAAAATTCACAAGTTGCAATGCTAAAGAGAAAAGATAGTCTGCTTTTTAGAAGGATATTGTGAACAAAAGAACTCTTATAAGCGTGTAGAGTGCTTATTAGATGGAGATGGCTGGCTGTATGTCAGAACTGCATGAAAGGTAAAAGTGTTCAGCAGGTTTACTTCTAGTGTCTGAAAAGAAGAAGAATCATGCACTTGCATCAAATGAGAACACACCATGCATGCTTCAGGCTTTCTACGGGAACTTTCTACAGAATTAGGACAAGAGGTTACCACAGCAACATGGTTTGAAGCACTGCCACAGCAACTAAACACCAACATCCTAGATACGCATACCGCCAAGAGGTGCTTCTGCTGCTACCACCGATGTCAATAGTGGTGTGCAGGTAAAATGAATTTGAGAATTAATGTACAGGAATAACAACCAAGTCACAAGGCTCATGGTTAGTGGTTCTAAAAATATGGCCGAAAACAGCACTTGAAATTGTTGAGCTGCACAGAACCAAAGACCAAGAAAACACTGCTTTTAAAATCTGGAGAAGAGCACATATTCATGGTCCTGCCTGGACCATGCTCTCTTCTGATCATCTGTGAGCTCTGCTCTCCCCCATTGGGACAGATGAGCACATCTCCACCACTGCAGGAGGCTGGGGGCCTACCAGCCTGCCAGCTTTATGTGTGAGTGAGAAACGGGAAGAAGTTGGGAAGATGGTACTCAGCTGCTCAGAACAAATGTGGTCTTTCTTTTTGTCTTTCTCTTTCTTTCTGTAACACTTCAGAGTCTTCACATGTTGCCCCCCTGTTTGAGGGGAAATGAAGACAAACCCAAAGCAGCAATCTTCCTTCCACCCCTCCAGTAGAGGGGGCTTATAAGCTTGAGGAGGGGCACTAGGAGTGAAAAGAACAGAACTGCTGGGAAAGGGCAGATATGGGCCATGATCATGCACTTTCTTGTGTCAGATGCTTTTAATCACTGCTGACATTAAGCCATAAAGAATCTCTGAACACGGGAAATCCAAAGGACTGAAAGACAGCTGCTATATGACAATCCTCAGAGAAGGGAAACATTGTGATCCAGCTAACCACCGGATGGCGAGACTGACATCTATCTCAAGCAAAATACCAGAAGAGCTGATAAGAAAGACAAATGACATCACTTAGCAGATTTCTATGGAATATGCTCTTCAGAGAGAAACTACTCGTGGAGAAGTTATCACCTCTAGCTGATAAAGGAATTCTCACTTGTATTAGTAAATTAGTAACTTAGCAGCACAACATTCTGATTTTTAGAAGCCACCATGAAGTATTAAAGTTCATAGTTGCTGTAAGTAAAGAATTGGTCAAGTGAAAGATAAAAAAAGATCGTAGAGAAAACACTGCTAGATAGAAAGGCTTTTACAGGTTTTATGTTTTTCAGGGTTCAATACAAAGCCACTACTGATAACATTTGCAAAGTGATACAAATTTAGAAGAGTGGTAAGTAGTGCAGAAGATGTAGTGAAACAGAATAATCTGGAGTGTCCAGTAGGCTGTTTATCCACTATGCATCTTAATACAGCCGAATGCAAACACATCTCAGAACAGGGAACGGGGACTGGACCCTGAAATGCCAGTGATTCTTGAAAAGGATAGGGGATCAAAGTGAAAATTGAATACAATCCATATCCTGAGCTCTCAGGGAGGAGCTGCTGCAAAGGCAGCTAATGCAGTTGCTGACCTAAGTGAAGTGATCTTACCTCTGTTTACAGATACAATGAGATGGATGCTGGAACAGCGTGTACAGTTCCCACATACGTGTTTTTCAAAAAATGTTAGAAATGGGAAAGGGCGAGGGAAAAAAAGCTAAAAACGGTACTTGCAGGCTGAAGAAACCGCCTTGCATAGAAAAAAGAATTAGGCAACTTGAGTAAAGTGAAGTACTATCACGGGGAAGAAACTGGCACTGAATTATTTTGATCTGCAACATAGCAAACACCGAGAAAGTGAGGCTGAAGCCAGATGCATCCAAATAAGAAACAGGGCATTAATCTGTAACATTGTGACTATTTAAACACTGGGGCAAGCTACCAATCATTTAAAGGATCCTCCACCTCCTGCCTTCTTGTAATCACTGTTAGGTGTCTTTCTGTAATGTGCACTTTACCCTAACAGAAGCTGTATTTAAATTAAATACAAGCAGTTGGGCTGAATGCAGGCATACTTGGAAAAAAACAAAGAAATTTGGTAGCTATAGGAGGTCAAATTACACTGTCCAATGATCTCTCCTTTCATTACATTTTATGAATCATTTCCTGCCCGACTGTGATCACATACCATGCCTGAAGTACAGAAAAGGGCTGTGCAGACTACAGCTTCGAAGGGGTGCAGGTTTCGAAGAGGCAGCCTGGGAATAAGGAAGTTGCGTTGTCATCCCTGCCCTGCCCCACCACAGAACTGCAGCGGTGCTTCACCAGCAGCTTCCCCAGCAAAGCTAGAAGGGGATGGTGCTGGAGTACTGCTGGGCTCTTCGCAGGATTCTTCCTACCTTGGCAGGCAGAGACTCTGGAAAAAGACTTCCACTTGTGATGGCTAAACAAGAGAATAGAAATCTACCTGCCTGCTGTCACTAAATGAATTGTGATTGGCACATTTCCGCCAAACGCTTTACTTGTGATGAACGCTCGTGTTTTAGCAGAAAAGATGGTAATAGCTTTGGATAGATTATCTTTACAAATTGAGTGCAATACTGTGATGAGCTGAAGCAGCCCCCACTTCAGAGAAGCTGGAGCAAAAAGTCACAAAAATTATGAAAAGCTGAGAAAATGAGCTCCACAGTCAGAGTCCAGTAGCTCAAACCGTTTGGGTTATCATGAAGAACAGCAACAGAGAACCTTCCTCACAATAAGTAACTACATTATGTAAGAAACAAACATTTCGTGACAGAGATCAAGCTAATTCTAGCAAGATCCAATTTGCAGAATTTGAGGCTAATTAAATTCAACTTACAATTAATGAGGATAACTATTAAAATAATAGTTTAAGCCTGTAATAATAGCCCAGGTCTGTAGAAGACTCTCCATCACTGAACATTTTTTAGTCAACATTTTTTTCCTTAAGAAAACTACTAGACTTGTGTGGCAAAGAACTTCTGTAAGGATGTCTGATGCTCCATGTTATACACAAGGTCCTGATGAGATCACAGTGGCTCTTTCTGGCCTTAAAATTTACTTTTCTGCCTCAGTCTTCTCTCCAGTTAAAAAGGAAGAAAGTTAATCCACAAACCTGAAGAGCTGTTACAAATGTTAATTGACTAATAAAAAGCTATATAAGGCTTGACTTACAGAGGGTAGTTCTGCAAATACCAGGGATCACATATTGGGCTGACAGCGTAGCTGCGTTTGTCTGACATGGCACATATAAAATCTCTTTTTAATTTCTTCTCAAGAAAATATGTACAAATTTGGCTATGTTTGCAGCTTCTGAAAAAAAATACTCCAGTTTGCGTGTGCTTGGGAGACTTGTTGTAGTCTGACAGTTATCTATAGTTTCTGCCTGAGCTGAGCACACGTCATCCCCTTCATTCCTCCCACAGGCATCTGCACTATACATATGCATCCCCATGTGCTTTACGTGCCTGCCCTTGGAGCGGCAAAGGCAGAGCCAGACTTTCCCTCTCACTGTTCCTCCCCGTCCTGGTGTGCTCTCTCTCCTCCAGCCGGTGCAGCCCAGAAACAAGAGACTCCCAATATAAGGCACAGGAATGAGGAATTCGTGGTGGGAAAGACTGGGAGGCAGATTGAAACAAGGCAGGGAAGGGACAGAAGCAGAGCACTTGTGTTCCTGAGTCTCAGCATCCCTAAGACCTGCAGATAGATGCTGTGCTTTCTAACACTCCAGAAGGGGACCACTGGGGAGCACTGCTTTTGCATTATAGAATCATAGAATTGTTTAGATTGGAAAAGATGTTTAAGATCATCAAGTCCAACCATTAACCTAACGCTGCCCAGTTACCACTAAATTATGCCCCTCAACACTTCATCTACATGTCTTTTAAACACCTCCAGGGACAGTGACTCCACCTCTTCCCTGGGCAGCCTGTTCCAATGCTCGATAAACCTTTTGGTGAATAAATTTTTCCTAATATCCCATCTAAACCTTCCTGCATGCAACTTGAAGCAGTCTCTTGTCCTATTGCTTTTACTTAGGAGAAGAGACTGACCCTCACATCTCTACAACCTCTTTTCAGGTAGTTGTAGAAAGCAATAAGGTCTTCCCTCAGCCCTTTCCTCTCCAGCCTTAACAACCCAGCTTCCTCAGCCACTCCTCAAAAGACTTTTTCTCTGCCCCCCCTACTAGCTTTGTTGCCCTTCTCTGGACACACTCCAGCACCTCAATGTCTCTCCTGTAGTGAGAGGTTCAAAACTGAACATTAGGGCTTCAAAATAGCCACATAAAATCTGAGATTTTCCCAGAAATTAGGTGGCCTGCACCTCCCTCCCACAGGCTCCCACCCAGGTCTCCTGCAGGCTCCTTTGCCCTCACTGCCTGTGTTACAGGAGGAAGGCTGAGCATGTGAAGGCAGACCCTTGCCCTGCTCAGATACCTTAGGGAAGGATCTGGGACCATGCAGGGGCTGTGGGAATGAGGCCTGCGTGATGTGAGGCACACATCTACAGCCAGTGACACAGAAGCATCAACCCTCATTTTCTGGGAGCCTTGGTCTGATTTCTAAAAGGGATGAGTATTCAGTGCCATAGCTGAAGACATCAGGAACTACGCTCTGAGGGAACATACAGCAAAGGCTGCATTGTCTGAAAAATCACCTCCCGAATGCTTGGCATTGAGTAAATGAGAATCCATCTTTCACATTTGTCTCTACAAGTAAGTCTGTATGTTTTAACAGTATAATAAAGATTAATTCAGTAGTGGTTTTGGATGTACTTAGGTATTACAGTCACAATTATAACAAAAAAAGTCTATACCAAAATTAACAGCGCTGTGTTCAGGAAGGGATTTAACAGTGCATCATACAGAGCTGGGACCACAAGGTGAATGAGGATGATAAAAACAAATTATGCAATTTCTATTTTTAGTATGAGATTAAGTTTAGAGGCCGTCCAGATAGGTAAGAAATTCGCATTTCATCTTTAACTCCCGGGTTTCCTAATTTGCATGTGCTTGGCTTTCCCTTTGCTACAGGGCGGATACGAAGCTACACACTCTTCAGGAATCTCTAGCAGATCAGTAATTTCAACCTCTATTCTTCCCTCACAAACAAGTTCCTTTGGGGACTAAATTATCTCATCAGCCCTCCTTTCTTTATTTGTTTATATAAGAAAGCCTGAAATTAAATTCAAGGAAACTTTTTTTTGAGCTGTGAGGATGTAAGTAAAACAACTAACTTCTTTTAGAAGGTTAGATACAGGAGGGGGTTTTAAAGTGATTTTAAAAATTGGGCTGGTTTTGGAACTTCTAACTTGTACACTGTGTCACTTCAGGAAGGATACAGACCATAGCATGTATAAAAACACACACACAAAAAAATCAGATGGGGCATATGTGTGGTATAATCCTTTATAGTTAGCCTCCATTGTCTTTGCCACAGACCATCGGAGGAGAATATGGGGTTGTCACAGCAGCTGGACCACCCTTTGCATAGTAAGGTGTAAGCAGAGATGAAAAGCTTTGCTACAGATGGGGCATTTAAAATACTATCTGAAGCATATGGGTTATTTTATGATTACCAAGACACTCAATCTTAAGTTAAACCCTCAGGAACATCATGTCTTTGAGATCTCTGTCCCTCTGTTATGTTTGCTGGAACCTAACAGGTCAAAAGAAGTAACTTCTGGAGACTGAAAAGCAGAGGCTATGAAGGCTTAAGCATCATTTCCAAAGCAAACTGAACTGAAAACGGGAAGACAGGTTAATGAAATACTTCTGCCATGAATGTGTAGTGGAGCAGAGCTTTAGTTCAGCTGTCTTCAGACTTTAGCTAGTTCAGGTTCTGGGACCAGCTTTACTGGCAATGCAGAGTTTCAGCATATTTATCAAGTGTATATATAACTTTTCAGACAGGTTCTGCCCAGGTTTAGCTCTGTGCTATCATGATAAGGCTGCGAGACCTAGATAGTTCACCAGGTTTGTCTCGTTCATTAGTTTGCCTACACTACTAGCAATTGTAAGGGAGGGATAAATGCCCTTCGATAAAAGGAGAACAGCATAACTTTGAAGGGGTCGTGTCACTTTCTTTCACAACAAACACGTGGCCCTTCATTGGCTGCTTTTTGGGTTGTTTTACCCTCATGCCCCACTCCCCTGTTCCACCATAAGGTGGCCCATGGTCCAGCATCCACACACCACTATGTTGGCAGGGTGAAATAGACATGTCACTTTGAGTCACAGAACTAGCCACAGGTTGCAAATGCAAGTATGAACTACAAAGCTATGTGAGTCCTCCAAATCCTTTTATAAATTTACCATCATTCCTGGTGTTTCCCAAGCACCTATGTTTCAATACCTTGCTTGTCTTTTCATCAGACTTTGATCATCTGGGGTTTGGGGTTCTCTTTGAAATAGTAGAAGAACGATCTTTGATAAGACTATAATCATATATCCACCAAGCCAAACTAGAACTGTGGCACAACTTTGGAGCAAATGCTAACATCATGCTAACAGCATGATGAGATACCCTGCGTTACACAAACAGAGGCTACAGACTGATATCAGAGGACTGAACAGAGGATACAGGATGAGAGACACATTAAGAATAATTTTTAGGAGTTTTCTACTGTAAAGCCAAAATTGTGCTAATTTAAATGTAATCTTTAAGGATTGAGTATGAAAATCAGTACAACTCTCCACAGTAACCAATAAGCTGGTGAACCCCTCCTATGAGTCACCCACAATCCAGTTCCAAGTCCCTTGAAAATGTCTGCCACACACTATGACACTCTCATGTCTCCCTTCTTTTCCACAAAGGGCTTCTTAAAGGGTTTTAGTTGCACTCCAGTACAGAATAGGAGTAAAAATATAGGACAACTTATGTTCTTAGTATATATATCATTTCATCTATGTATATATTTCATATATTTGCATATTTCTGTAGCACTGTAGAGAACTGTACAGTGTGGACAGAGAAAGAAGTGGCTGCCTCTGGCTCAGAGCCACAGCCTGTCCTCAGAGGGCTTCTGTGACACCAGGAGAACACAACACAGCATTTTCCCTATGAAAAGACACAAAAAAATGGCTCGACCTAAGGCCAACAAAATGGGAACTGACATCTTTATTATTATAAAAGTTATTATGAAATGTGTGTGTATAGGAGTAGGAGAGCACGGGGCAAAATGACTTTTAAAGCTAGATGTAACATCAGCTTGTTGGGAAGAGGCAATCCCATTCTCCTGGCTTTAGCTCTTCTGTGTTCCTCTTTCCTGGTTGTTCCGTGGAACAAAAGGAGAGGCAGAGGATGAAATGCCAAGTGCCCATAACAGAGCTTCAGAGTTTCATAACCATAACAGAAGTTAGATATCTAAAGATCCACGGAAAAAATCAAAAGCATTCATGAAAAAAGCAGGTGTTTTTCTCAAAGCTTAAGATGGAAAAGGGGAAAGCAGAGAAAAATTGAAATGAAAGTTGAAATATTTTCACTTAGAAGTGAGTTATGTTAGCTTGATGCTTAAACTGGCATTGCTATTATTGTTATTGCTGCAATTCAGTCTTTTAAAATATTTTTGCTAACAGTGTAAGAAGCACTGCAGCATTTGAAAGAAGCAGGTCACAGTTTAGAAACGCACACCAAGACCCAGGCTGGAAGGTGAGTTGTTAAGATTTTGCTCAGTTCTTGCAAGTTTAATGAATTACATGAAAATCAGAATGAAAACTCTAAAGTTCCAGTTCTTTCAGATACAGAACATGAAGACAAAAGTAAAACTAAAAAATGATGTTGGTATTATTTTTGAGATCATAAAAGTAGCTAAACGAGTTATACTGGTTGAAAGGCTGCCCAGTTTTGTCTGCTATACTGACAAGGCACTACTCCAGCACCTTGGTTTGGATACATACTCAAATTTACTGCAGGTCCTTAGCTATGGATGTGTAAGTATAGGATTTCCTCTCCAGGAACACAAATTTATCATTTATAAGCAGTATAGCATATCTATTCCATTCTACTTCTGACACCTATGAACATATTTACCTTTTTTTTGTACGTTACTTGCCAGTTTTTGGCAGTTCCTATTGGAAATACTTTTACTGGTTTGTAGATACATCTCCAGAGGAAAAAATACATTTAAAAACATTTGCAAGTTATCTGCTGTACAACCATGTCCTTTAAAACTATTTATATCTGTTACTACCCCAAAGCAATCAATATATACAAATTCATTCTCATTAATATCCCTAGCAGAAGTATTTTCCATGTGCTCACTAAATTTTTCATCATGTATTTTTAGACCTCTTAAAAAGAATTAAATTTCATTTTCATAAACAAGTAACAACTGCAAGTATTTCGCTGTATATAATTAGGGTAAAAGGTAAGCAAAAATTGCACCTCTTGCCTTCAAAATCCTCCAAATTTCTTTTAGTTTCTAAGATAAAGAGGCAAACATTTTGTGGATACATCCTACCCTGATATAATTTGTCATAAAGTATTTGCTACCATCCAAAACCCCCTGCCACTGATAAAGCATCTAGTTTAACACTTACTGATTCTCATCTACTCCTGAAAAGTAAGAAACCAGACTTTTTCATAGAGAGAATATTTTAGGGAATGTCCGCAATTGCAGGGTAGAGGAGAGCTACTTTCTCTGCTTTCATCACATGCCTTCCCTCCCCAGTCCCTGAACATCCAGCTATCCCAAGACAGAAAGATTTTGTTAATCATTACATCTTTGCGAACGGGGATATAAGAACCCTCAAGAGATCATACAGAACATCCTTCCCTGTTTCACACAGAAGCAGCTGTACCAAAACCATTCAGAGGTTTCAGAGCAGAGAGATGGCTTGTGAGCATGAAAGCCTTGTCTGGTTTTTTCTAGCTAAATCAATTGATATAATAAAAAAGCACCACATCTCTCTAGTCTTTTCCATTCTTACAGGCTTAGGCCATCATAGCTGTAACAACACAGCTGTAAAACCACGCCCAAAAGCTGCTGATATTTAAGAAGTATCATTTCTCTGAGTACCCTAGAGATTTTATTCCAGCATTTGACTATTACTAAAATCTCAAATTTTTCCCTATGCATCTTAATGTAAAATTTCTTTACTGTAATGTAAGATCGTCATTTCTTGCCCTGACATGAACTTAAAACGACAATTTAAGTTCAACTAATTTTGCCACTAACTCTATATTTCTAAAGATTTTTCATATTTTTTTTCCCCTTTGCTCTTCCCATTCCTAGACCCAACAATTATTTCACTCGTTTCTTGTAAATGATGCTTTCTAGGTATCTGATGATTCTTGTTGCTCTCCTCTGCATACTTAATTTGGTCTGTATTTTTCCCTCAGGTATCCTGCTCCCACATGAGCTTAATGCTCCAGCTAAGGACCTACCTGGGCTGAGTAGGGTGAAAAAATTATTCTAATACCTTAGAAAAAACACTCCTATTTTTCCATCTCATTTTTCCATTTACCATTTTCACAACGGTGCGATGCTACTGTCTCGTGGTTAATTTGTGATCCACCAAATTCCCACATCCTTTTCTCCTTAGCTCGTGTTGCCTATTTGAATACACGATTATTCCTGCACAAAGACAAACTTCTGCACAAAACCTTACAGACTCACACCCTGCTTGGTTTTCTGGAGTTTGTGACTGTCAAAAATCACTCTGAATTTGCCTGTCCTCTTCCAGGGTGCCTGAAACTGTTTCAGCTTGGTGACATCTGCAGGCTGAATGCCCACATGCTCTGACCTGGCATTTGAGCATGAAATAGGGAACACGAACTCATGAAATAGGGAACAGCTCTGACAGACCCCTGTGGAGCCCCAGTCTGAGTGACAGTCTCCTCAATACGCCTCCCCAAAATCTCTAGTGCCTGTATTCTTCACCCACAGAACAACCCCATTAAAGTTTGCTTCTCTAGAAATGGCCCAAAACAAGAAGAAAACACCGTGTCTATGTAAGGATTCCTCATTCAAGGACGAGGAGGGGAAGACTCAAAGTGAAAAATGCACTAGGAGTTCTCAGACATCAGAAAAAAACACATTTTGGAGAAGCAAATCCCTATGAAAGACAATGAGTCCAAGAAGAGCCCGCTTTCCAAACAAAGCTCCCCTGACTGCAAGGAGACAGCGTAGTATTCTGAGTGTCAGCAAAGGAAAAAGCCACAGCATCATGACTCCCAGGGATCAGTATGCTACTAAATGAAGGAAACAGCTCCCAGGTAAGCAAGACAACAAAGCTGCCACAAATTCAGCTTCACCGTGTCTCAGCTCCGGCATTACAGAAAAGGGAAAATCCAATAATGGTGGATTTTTACAGCCCTAACGGGTGACAAAACCTGATTTTATGTTAGCACATGTTTTCAGCAAGCTCAGCCTACTGAAATGATCACCATTTAGCATCAATACAAATAAAGTTTAAGAGTAAGGAATAAATACTTCATATATTTAATGCCATGCATGGATATCGCTGTGGAATACAGAGCAATACCTCCGGTGCACCAGGCACCACTGCAAGCACAGTACAGGTCAAATACATTACTGCAAACATGTTTTGCTGCCCCAGCTTAATAGACTGCATCATGGAAATGTCTGAAGATGCAGCCTCGATTCAGAACCGTAGACAGTATGGTCCAGCCCAAAGCAATCTCATCGACTGACAAATATGGTGACATACATGCTAAATGCTTCAAACATACGCACTCCTATTAAAGGTGTCCCGCTGCCACAGGCTGGTAAGCTATGCTGTCTTGCACAATTTTACACCACCATCCTGCACTGGCCCTGCTGCTGCATACCAGAAGGCTCTCAGTGGGAAAGGGTAAGATCCAGAATAAGTTTTCCAAGACAAAGGTAAAAGGGATGCACTGGGTTTCTTGCAATTGGAGCTGAACCTCCGCATGCCTGAGGATTGCAGCTGTGAGCAGATCCTACCCTGTCTACACTGACATGGTTGTATTGCACATTGGCACTGAGGACCTTGGGGCTTCATAACTATTTGGGGCGCATTTAGTTGGCATTATGTTGGCATCATTTTGTCCACCTCATCTGTGCAATCCTGTAAGCCCGTCCCTTCCAGATCTGCAGTTACCTGAGCTGTATTTGCTATGTTGAGGACAGCACAACACGGCCACAACTGCTACAGCAACCTCAAAGATCATGACTCTGAAGGTAACTTGAGCCGAGTCCAAAACAAATGCCAACAGCTTTGTGGGAACTCTGAACCGACAGAGACATACTCCTAAAGCATCTCCATCTCAGGACGTTCAGCTGGTCCCTAACTCTGGGTCAACTTCTTTGCAAAGTATCTAGAATTTTTCATTCTGCATGCAGACCTGGGTGTCTGCATTAGTGTCCTCTTCCTGATAAAAAAGCACCCCCTTGGAACACCTAAGATGGGGCTTTGTTTTTGCATCCACCTTTTTTGCTTTCAAAAATGTTTGTAGGAATACTGACCTGTGTTTCCTGGTAGCAATTTGCATGGAGGGCCAACAAAGAAAGTGCTTCTCCCAAAGCAGCAGCTTTTGCTACTGCTAGCCAAGTACAGCCAGATTTATTTTTACATATATATTAGTATATACCTCTGACATTCTCATACCAGCTGGTAACTGACAGGAAATGTATTTCTGGGGCAAAAACATTTTCTTGCTTTTAACACCTTGTTGCAGCCATGCCCCATTCTGAGCATTGGTGAGTGTTGCACTGCTGCAAAGTCCTCTTGTCCTGCTTGCCCTGGCCATGTGGTGACAGCCACCACCCCCAGCGAGCCGTGACAAACAGGGCAGTTGGGCAGCAACAGTGTGGGAACGTTCCCATTGACAAATGTGCCATTGCTTACCTCGTGGCCAAACTGATGATGTCTTTGCTGTGCCCGTAGCAGGGAGGCGGGTGGGTGCTGCCTGCTCTCCAGGTAAGCCCATTCAAGCAGGAGCAGCCAGTCAAGCAAAATCACACTGGTGCCGTTCAGGCAGATTATGTTAGCAGCTGATGAATTGTGGTTATCTGAACTATAGCTTATTCCTCATGGGTAAGCCAACTCAAATTGAAAACATCACCACTCTTCAGCACCGAGTTTGTGTGTGTGTGGACATGAGTCAAATTAGAAGCAATGTCTGAGTTAGGACTCCAGTTATTCCATAGTGAAGACAAGCCCGTGTTATCCAAATTCACCCCCTTCCCGGGACTCAACTTTATTGGTTATTCAAACATTACTGTTAAAAAAAAGCTCTGGCTGACACTTCCTACCCAAACTTGCCAATTCCTTAAATTTTCCTCCAAAATCTGCTTTGTCCTAGCTGTCTCTGGGCACAAAGAGACACTCCCACATCCTTTACATTCCAGTTGGGGCTAATTGAACTCACATGTCAGCATGAGTCAGCAGTAATTACCAGGAATATTAAGGAAAGATTTGGCACTGGACCTTGGTTATTCAACAGCAGAGCCCCCATGTTTAGTGGGGTCTCACGTTAAGTCAAACCCTTTAACAACATGACAGCAAAAACGGTACCAAATTCTTGAACTCCAACTACGTATCGGCAGCCCCTGATACTGAAAGTGTCTTTACTGTCTTTCCAGATTTACCTGCAGAAAGGCAAATCTAATAGAAGAATAATTTCTGACTACTAAATCCTCCACAGTAGCATTTAAATCTGTTCATATTCCGAAGCGGATGAATCAATATCAGGCTGGCTGGCTGGGTTTCACAAGCATCCCCACTGCTAGCAGGCCCTAGCGCTACATTTTCTGCGTACAATTCCAGGGCGAAAATCTGAATCGACGGGAAGCTGAGGTAATAACCTAACTCCCCTCTCCCATGGCTCACTTGGAATAAAAATCCCCAAATTTTTGGGACAGACAACCCAGCTTTTCCACGTACACGTCTTCTTTCCCTGCCGCTCTTTTGCTGAAACAGTCTCCCTCAGAACACCTTCACCCTACGAGACTGTGGAGCCTTGGGCTTCCAGGGGTGAAGACTGAAGGTTTTTACACACTAGCCCAAGGCAACCCCTAGAAACCCAAACCTCTCCTTCAGACCCAAACAGGCTTTTACGGTCACATACTGACCAAAATTAAAAAAAAATTTAAAAAAAAAAGAGAAAAAGAGAAGGTTGTCACGAACACATCTACTGGTGCAGAGATACAGTGGGTACGCAGTAAAGAGTGAGGACTGCCTCAGTCTGTGCTCTGGCAGGGGGAGGCGGCAGGAGCAGCGGCGTTAAAGTTACCATCCAAACCTCTGCTGGTAATTCTTTCTGGCTCTTAACATCTACGGTATTAGGTATTTTGTATTTCAAGGAAATAAATCCTTGCTCTTGGTTGTTAATTAACCAAGTGTCTTGCCAGTGAATTTGATCTTGTCAGTCACTAAGTCTCCCTCGTAAATGCAACCGATTTAGTCTTAGCCCTGGATAGTAACAATCTCTATGGTTCATGAGGGAGAACTGTTTTATTTTATCTACTGCAAACATATGTGCATCAACATTCTTCTCAACAGACCACTCCTGAGCCCAACCAGATCAGTCAGTTTTATTTAAATCCAGTCCCGGTTGCCTTTTCAAAACCTCCGACTACCAAACAACGTCAAGCATATTCTTGGGGTTTTCTGGTGGTTTTTCTTTTCTTTTCTTTTTTTTTTTTTATTTTAATCTTAATATTCTATCCTTAAGAAACTCACTGAATGACGCACAAACATTGTTTGTGCCCGTCTTTAGAAAAAGAAAAGTTCTTTTCACGTGATATAACTTGGTTTTACGCTGTTGGCGTTACCCTTTAATAAAGACACAGAAGTACAGCTTCACCCAAAGACCTACAAAATTCTTGTTTACTAAACAAAGTAGCACAAAGTCAGAAAAAGCACCAGAGCCCGTATACACGCCTCGTCCTTCTCTCACTGATTTCCCCCCCTTTGGTATGTCAAAGTGAAACACGACAAGTATTTCTAGCCCTGAAGTTATAAACCGCTGAAAATGAAGATTTTCAGGGGAAGCCCCGAGTGACCCCAAAGCTTACCCACCCTCTTCTATGCCAAGCGAGTGCGATTCGGGTTTGAAAGAGCCGACATGAAACTTTTATTTCGCCTGCTTTCCAACCCCGAAGGTCTCTGGAGGCATCAGTGGGAAGGATGGCTGAAGCCAGATGTTGCCAAGGTGCCACGGCAGAGCCCTCAGCCCCCTCCCCACCCCCGGTTTCAGCCCTCGGGACGGCGGGGCAGCACCTCAGGCATCCCCCGGGCCAGCCGGCACCTCCCGGGGCTTTCGCTGCTGACCATCACCGGCTCTTGGGTGGAAGTAGCCGGGGAAGTCCTACGCGGCTGCAGTCCCCGCCGAAACGTCCAGGGGGGGAGCAACGACACCCCGGGGAATGGTGGGGTGGGGGGTGGTTTGAGGGGCGAAGTGGTCGAAGCCGGCCGCCCCCCGGCTCCCTCAGCAAAGACCGGGCTGAAGCCTCGCCCGCCCACCGCGAGCTCTCGGGTGCAACGACTTACCCCACGGTCCCCGCCACGACCCAGGGGGTGCAAAGTTTCTCCGGGCGAGGAGCAGCCCCCCGGCCGCGGCGNCGCTCGTCGCTCCGCCGGGGGGTGTGGGAGGGCCCGAACCGGAGACGCAGACCTCCCCCTACCTCCCCCCCCATCCCTCGGTGCACCTGCCGAGCCCGGCTCTCCCGAAAAGTTGGAAGGCAAAAGTACCGTGCGGGTATTTCCCCGGCTCCGGGAGGTCTGGAGCAGCCTCAAGGCCTCCACTTTGACATCGGTGCCTCCGGAAGGGGCTTCACTCTGCCGCCCACCTGCCCCTCTGCCCGCCCCGTGTGGGTCCCTCTGCCCTTCTTGCCTCACGGGGTAGAAGTACATCTCCCTCTGCACACCGGTACCTGCGGTTCAGCGCGGTATTTACCATCTTCAACAGGTAACTGGGTACGAGCTACGATTTCTTTTTCTGTTTAATTAGCTGGCCTTTTGTTTCCTCATAATGTTTTGCTGATGGCTTTCTGGTTTGTACTGGAAGTGCCAGGGGATCCCAGTCAGGCAGCAAGGCCTTTTGCGATTGGTGTTAGAAGCTGGTGTTAGATAAGCACCTAAAGCGGCTCTTGCACGGGGGGGCTTAAGGAGAGGATAGACAAAACAAGAGCAGGCTGATGTGGGAAATTCAAGGTACCCAGGTGAAAACCAGCCCTCTCCCTGGTGGGATGCCAGTACTTAGCAGGAACATCCAAATGTTGAACCCCACAGGAGACTTCTGGGGGTGGCTGTGGGGAGGAACCATCTGCTGCCCCTCAGCCCTGGACTGCTGAGGTGTCGCCTGGGATGCAGACACTGTGGCAGGTACTCCCTGTCAGACAGTAGCACCCAGTACTTCCACCCCAGACACTGCTGCAGCTTCTCAGGCCCCAGCTGGCTTCGCTCTGTATCCCAGGGCAATCCTTCTGGGAAAGCCCATTCATCAAGATACAGGTGGCAGGAATAATGTACAGGAAAAGCAAAGAATTGTACTTTTGCTAATGGATTTTTCAAACATACGAAGTTTTACTCTCAGGTTGTTTGTGGTACAGATTGAAATTGCAGTGCCTGGGCATGAATTTACTGTGGAGGGAGGGGAGAGGAACAGGAGTTAGAGAGCACTTGAACCTTCCCTTCTCCCCTCCCACCCTAGACAGCAGTGAGGAGGGTGGCATCAGCTCCATGACAGGTCTCTGTGGCTGCAGTTGTGTGGCTTCCCAGCTACCCCAGTAGTTCAGAGCTGTATCTCTCTGCAGTTCCCCACCACCCGACCTCATGATCACTGTCAAGTCTTTGCCTTGACGGCTCTTGTCTTGCTTTTAGCAGGGGGATCTCACTTTGGCAAATGTCCCTGCATAAAATGTTACTGTCCCTCTCTGGATGAGTTCTTCAAGATGAGGGGATGCCCAGACCCCAGCCCTCCTGTCCTGTGCATGAAGATTGAACAGCCCAGCTCACAGGAACACTATTGTTCCAGCCAAATAGAACCAGTCAGTGTTGTTGATTGCTCTGTTACATCTTCCCAGACAGAGCCTTGGCTATAAAAATAGATGCAATGATCCACATGGACAGTTGCAATTGTAAATGGCGTTCAAAAAGCCAAAACGGAATTCATAGTTTGACACAGACATATCCCCAGTCCGTCAGGATGTGACACACTGGCTGCCTGTCCATGCCAAACTATGAATGCCATTATTTACTTTCCTTCTGAATGCTATTTACGAATGTAACCTTCACAGCAAATTAGTGCATCTATTTTATATCAGACGTTTTCTGAGAGAATTTGGTATTGTCTGCACTTATTATATTCACAGAATTGATGGAAGTTAGACAATTCAGGCCACAATAAATCTTCAGACTGTAGACTGTGCTTATGTTCAGAGGATTTGCCAGCATAACCCTACCAGCAAAATCCTATCTGGCAGAGGCGAGGCCTATGTTTGGAAAGAGAAATCAAAGGCCATCAACACTGAATAGCTCTCCACTAGATGGAACAATGGTGCTTCTGCTGCCAGGCCATTGACAGGGAGTGATTTACCCAGAAGAGAACTGGGGAGGGGGAGGAGGTGGAGCCCAGAAAGTGCTGGATAATGGTGAGACAGTCATGGGACAACTATTGTTCATCACTTCTGGAGAATGCAATGCCACGGAGGAGCTAGGAGGTGTCTTAGTGTACGAAGAGAAATCTACGCTCATTGACCAGGCGTGAACTGGCTCTGACTCAGAAGCAGTATCACCATGTGGTGTTCAGGTCACTCTACCAAACCTCTTAGCGAGTTTGTTTGACTGGGAACGGTGCCTAGCCAGCATATGTCCAGCATGGAATTTGGACCCTTTTGCACCTGTCTGCATTGATACACCCGAAGACGACGGTTCAGATGTTTTACGAGAGCTTATTCCATGTGCAGCTGAATGACCCAGCCTGCAGAGACAATATTTGTGCTGCTTTCTCTTCACTCCCCGGGTTTTAAATTTTGTTAAAAGTAATTACATTTGCCAGGCAAGAATTGTTTTTCATAATCTCATGCTGCTGACTGTTTATACTTATACCAGCTATGTGCAGATCTTTTTTATACAAGTTAGGCTTACTGAACAACTGCCAGATAGTTCTGCTTTCCTTCTTGAATTTTAATTGCTTACTTGCCCAGCATCTATTTTTAAAATGGAACTGTAAATGGAACAGTAAGTTCCATCACTCACCGTAGAAGCAGGGGTCAACACCCTCCTTACTCCTGTGCTCCCTCCTGCAGAGGAATGTGGAGGAATTGGGACCTGAACTGTCAAAGCATTTAACCACGGGCATAAGCATTTAAGTTCAGGAATGCATCTAAATGCTTTGCAGGACTGGAAACAGAGCTCAGTACGTCACAGGGCTGAGACCAAGCTTATTGGCACATACTGGTTTTATATTAGTAGTGTGATCGTCTATAGACTCACGTGCACAAATGCACACACACAGAAACAGCTGCAGTTGCAGTGCACATAGAGTAGGAGGCTATAGACCCATGCAGTCTCAACTGCATTGTGTGACCAGGAAAGCATGTTCCTGATGGTGGTATTAGGTGGCTTATAGACCCTTGATGCACTTAACAAATCTGTGCCTGCATAGGATTTCAAAGCAGAATCTTTGACGTATCAGTCTGCTTTCACCTCAGACTCCCTCTACTTGGTGGAAAATGAGTATTCATTCAAAGGGCTGGTTTGAACACTGAACCTAGACTCTCACCCCTACCTTCACTTTCAAGACCACATGCCATGAAATTTCCACATAGAACTACTTCACTTCTGGAAAATAATTATAGACCTTAGTCGTCTTCTGTCTTCTCATGGTCATCATTACTCCAAGCCCCTATACACTCAGAATATTCCTTTTATCTCCAGTATTATCAGTTCTTGAAAGTAACTGGCTGTATCCTTTTGCCCATTTTTTAATATTTCCCATTATTTTTAGACTACCAGGAAAGGAGGTGATCGCGTGCAGGAAAATAGCAGGGAGCTGGAAGCCAATATAGTTTTTTTCTTGATGCTTTAAATGACACACACTATTTGAAAAAAAAAGAGACAGACATTCTTAATATTCTCATAAACACAAGCATTTCCTCATGAAGCAACTCTGGTTGCTTCTTACTCCTTCCATATTGCTTTTATAAACTCATAAAGTCCAAAGTGATTGAAATACACCAGGTCTCCAGATTGCTGGAGATAGTAATTTCAGGTTACCTTCTTTTCAAAAACTCTTTGAACAGAGTTTTTTGCACACGTCATATCCTACTTAAAGGGAAGCCAAAAACAAAAAGGTGTGTAAGATGTTTGGATAACATCCTCCTTAAACTGCAAGCTCTCCTCACTCTGGATTTAGCTCTGATTAATCAACTGTCCATAATAAATGTAAAAGTCAAATTGCAGCTCAAAAGAGTGTCATGATGACTGGCTTTGTTTTCTATTTTTTGGGGTGTTCTTTAATTTTCCATGATGTGCTTAACTGGTGTTGGATAGCTCTCTAAACTTGCATGCTTCTAAGGTTTGTCTCTACTAGCCTCATCTGACTGCCTTACACAACAACCAAAATTTCATCGTCTGAAGTACTTTTGCTTCCATTTTCCACTTCCTCCTGCTCAGAGGGCTGCAGGTTGGTAAGGCTGCATGGTGCTGATGTTTCAGCCAAGGCTTCTGAATGCTGCAGAGAGGGAAAGAAGAACTTGGACTCCCGTGCTGCTGCTGCTGTCTGCACGCAGGGGCTGGGGCTTGCTTGCTTGCTCAGCAAGAAGCCAGGCTGGGAGCCGTAGGGGACAGAAGGTTAAAACCCGTGCTCGCTGCTGCCCAGAGTAGTGGTAGATCCAAGATCTCAGATAACAGCACCCTGAAAGTGACAGTGACCTCAGTATGGGAACTCAATCACTTTTGTCATCATTTCCCCGTCAAGGGGAAGGTTGACTTCAGGCAGGGGTGTTATCCCTTGCCCAGAAACTGTGAGTGGGTGGCTGGGGAACAGAACAACTTTTACAAGCCGCTGGAGAAACGGAGACGGAAAAGAAAAATGAAGTATTTTAAAATAAATGGAGAGAGATCAAAAGAAGATTGAGTGCTCATAACAAGATACTTCTTGCACACTTTGCACACTTCTGTGTGTGAAAGGACTGTTTCTGGCAATTCCCCTGACCTACCTCACCTAAAGGTTGATATGAACTGGTGCATTACTACAAAGTGCAAGGAGAAATGTTTAGCACTCTCAAGTAGAGACTGGAGGTAAAAGAAAGGATGTTTAGACATCTAAATTCTATTATTTTCCCAAAGCAGAAAGAAAATTATAAGAAAATACTTTTAACAGCACATTATGAGATAGCAAACTATGATTTGTCATGTTATTCATTTATTGTGAGAAGGCACACAGGCTGCTAAAAAAACTTGATTTCCTTAAGTATTAAAAAAGGGTACCAAAGCGACGGGGAAATGGCACAGCAGAGCCCTTACAGGTCATTACTGTCTATAAAAATCAATAAATAGCTGCATCATGTCAGTGAATTTTTAAGTCAGTTCATTCCGTATGGTCCATCTTTCCTCAGACAAGTCAGTTGCTAAAAACAAGTAATAAATCATCCCCATTCTTTTATTTTAATACTGTAAAGAATATTTGTTTTTATAACTAAATTGATTTAAGACTTAACACAGCCACAAAACATTCTAAACAGATGTCTGGCTTGAACGACTCTAATACTTTCTTACCCTGTAATTATGGAAATTTGGGGTGCATGCAACCTAAAGCCTAGATTTTTAAGCCCAAAGGAAAATGTATTTAGATAACATATATGTTATTATAAATATGCATGTGTAATAACAGATAAAACATCCTTGTTACACAGCTCTGTAATGGAATTAATAGCTGTGCCTACAGACAAGTTGTAATGGGATTTATGTGCAGAGGAACTATCACTGCATTAATACCATAGAATCATAGGATGGTTTGGGTTGAAAGGAACCTTTAAAGGTCAACTTGACCAACACCTCTGCAATGAGCACGGACATCTTCAAGTAGACCACGCTGCTCAGAGCCCTGTCCAACCTGACCTTGGATGGTTCCAGGGATATGTGGATTTCTGTTTACAGCTATAGATGGCTCAAACAAGGGAAATTTTTAATTGTCACATACAAGAATCTGAGGAGTGGCACAGTCCATGAGCTTTTATAAGTGTTTGCCCATAGCACTTTCTCTCAAAAGTATTCAAAATGTTTCATCCTGAGAGGCTCAGCAAGAGGAACACCAAATGCTTCATACTTCAAACTTGGGCTCAGAGTTATGACAGTGTGGCAACAATATTCTTTTTCAAAAAATTACCTGTTGTCTTTCTCTGACTGGTGCATTGACTGGTAAAGTGAGCGTTGCACATTCATCAGACTATTCTGGAGCTTTTCCAGTAGAGAATTCCGACAGACAAGGAGGCTAAACTCAAATCAAAGAGGAGAGAAGCAACCACAGTGAAAAGGGGCATCATCCTGGTCTTTTTCTGAGTCCTGCATATGATAGAGGGTATTTCTTCTATCAAAGAAAAGCTCACAAATCTGGTATGAAGCTATGCCAGTCTATCTCACCCCTGCCCACAACTCACTTGGACAGTGCAGGCATGTGGAGTACATGTGGCCATCTAGCACCAATCCCACAGTCACTGACTTTCTGCCTCCACTCACCTGGATCCCTCTCTACAGCCCCCATTTAGAGACCACCCTAGAAGGGCAAATGAGGCTATTTCCTGAAGAAACCTCTGCCATATGAAGCAGCCTGACATGAGAACAGGTGCCAGGCTGTGATGTGGATGAGCGAAAAAGTGGTGCCATGCAAGGGACACCCTTAGTTCAGCTCCCAGTTCCACTGTGGAGAGCTCCTTGAGATACTTGCAGCAGTCTTAAGCTGCCCCTTCCCAAAGAGCAGCATCCCATAAGCTGAGGATGGGGCACAGTGGACTTCTGCTGTGGAGGACAGAGATGTAGAGCAATTGTTTTTTCACACTCTGGATGTCCTTATGAGTTTTAAACTGGTGGAACAGCACTTGTGAATTCTGAATGCTTGTGTGTGTGCATATGGTGGCAAATGGTCGACAGGANGCATTGTAGAGAGGTTGGTGCTGGTCTCTTCTCACGGGCAATGAGCGACAGAACAAGAGGGAATGGCTGCAAGCTGCAGCAGGGTAGGGTTAGGCTGGACATTAGGAAAAAGTTTTTCACAGAAAGAGTGGTCAGTCAGTGGAATCAGCTGCCCAGGGAGGTGGTGGAGTCCCCATCCCTGACTGTGTTTAAGAGTAGATTGGATGTGGTGTTGAGGGATATGGTGTAGGGGAGAACTTGTAGAGTAGGGCTGATGGTTGGACTTGATGATCCCAGGGGTCTCTTCCAACCTAAATGATTCTATGATTCTTTGGGAGAGTAGACCCGGGCACATTTTTGTATTTTCATGGAATGTAAAATGTCAACTACTGTAAGATCTGCTGAACTAGATCGCACTAGACCTTTACACTTGTTTCTCCAGCTCTGGTAAGCCTGTCCTTCCCTTCGCTTTCACAGATACTCGCCACTTCAGCTGTACTGCTATCCCTTCTCTAAGCTCACAAGAGGCAGAATTTTTACCATCCGAAAAATGAAGGAGACAAACCCAAGAAGAAAACCAAATTGAAATGACACATGTAGCAGGCTGGGCAAGGGCTTGCATTTAGTCATTTCCACCAGTGTACTAATACCGATACTCTCGTGAAAAACAGAATCCCTGGAGTGAAAGAAAGAACATCTAGTCTTTCCCCTAGAGAATCCTAAGGGAATTTTTCTGCCTCTTTGGAGTTTTGAAATCAGCATACCAACCTCAGGCACAAAGTAGTTTTTACCATCTTCTCTGAAGTGCTGCTGACAGGGCAAGTGTTCTCATGGGAAAGAGGCTGGCTGGTGGTGGAGGGAGAGGATGGGGTGCCATCTCCATTTCTGCAAAATCTTGTCAGGCTTCAGCTAGCTGATGCGCTCTCTCAGGAGGAATCATCAATCTTGTTTCTTTGGCACTTGTCATCTGTCATCAACTTCTCCTCTGTTGGCCATGCCTACATGTGTGGGTCTGAATGAGTGTACCATTCCATCAATCCTGTCCAATTCCAGAGCCAGGAGACACGATGGGAGCCTTGCCAAGGGTGTTGTTCGCCTCAAGTGATGTTGTTGGCCACTTTCAAACCTTTGATCTTTATTCCATGCTGTAGTGTCACATCTGCAGGCTTTACAGTGGCAATACCACCAAGGGTATCAGCTTCTGCCTTGATACAGACCTGTCTGTCCCAATACATTGCCACTTTGCCCTAGGAGCAGGAATCAGTTGGAGCATGATGCTCAAGACCAGCTGAAAAATATCAGCTGCATTTGCCAGGGTGTGCTGTTGAGTCCTAGATTGTGCAAGTGCAGCAAGATAGGCACTTGGCTGTACCAGAATATTAAGGTGAAACAATAGTGTCTGCTCACTTTGACCCCAGGAGTAGTGTCATCCTTCACATTTCTCTCCCCATCTTGTTCCTTCTGTGGAGCACAGCAGCAACAGGCACTGTCGTGTCCTGAGGCAAGAGGTATCTGCAGAACAGCAGCCCTTCACAAACTGGCTAGCCAGAACTTGACTACCCTACTGTGATTGCCCCTATGGATGGGGCAGGTTTGCATATCCCTCTGAGGCAAGAGATCAACTTGGGCAGCAGCTGGACTCCAGTCCTGGATCCTTAGACAGGGGCATAATCAGACAAGAAGTTGTAGCTAGCTCCCTCTGTCTTCATAGGAGTTGGAGAACATCATCAGGATTATTGCCAGAGTCGCTGTGGTGTAAGAAGCTCACCTACCATTCACTAGGGCTCTGCTGGTTAATGTTTTCTTGCACTGTCTTTCCTCAGGAGTTCTCTTTAGATCTCCTCCATGCATCATATTTTGTAAATGAAGAATCTTTTCTCGCTTTTGAGTGCCCAGATGTGCAGGTAAAATTTTCCTCATTTGGGGATAAGGAGATCCAGGCATCTCTCTTAAGCATTTCGGGGTGTACCCCTGGAAATTTAATCCAGACCCTTTTACAGTTTATCATTGTCTGGGGAAAAGGCTGGTGATGCAGAGCTTAATACTGCAGTCACAATGATATTTTTGCAAACTAGATTGTTAGATTTCAACCTGCAGAACTTTGGCTTATGCTGTTTTTTGCCTACACTCTTGAGAGGCTCATCCGGTAGGTTTAAGGACAGAAGGCCACATGCAGACTCTGGTTTTGTTTTAGGCTCCTAGTGAAAGAAGCTAGTACTAGGAGAAGATCACATTAAGTGGTTACAATGAAAGCATAAGTCATAGTGACTTATGCTTTTCATGTACTCTAAGCAATTGAATGAGGAGAAACAGATTTCTGACTAACGGGTAAAACGATATGGTGCATCCCATTTCCCTCTTCCTCTCCTACTTCAGCATGATCTGCTAATGCTATTCACATTCTTGTAACTTTTGAGGACAAATATAGTTACTAAGGGGTAGTGAAAATACTGGCTTTAATCTTTGTTCTAGTTTTTGTCTTACAAGGCTACTCTGTGCAACTCTTGGGGAAAATGTGCTCCCAGCAAATTCAGTATAAGTCATCTGAGCAATGGCATTTGAGATTCCTAATTTTCATAGAATCATAGAAATGCAAGGTTGGAAAGGACCTACAAGATAATCTAGTCCAACCATCCTCCTATCACCAATACTACCCACTAAGCTACTAAATCATGTCTTGATTTTCGACCAACACTTAGAATAACAAATAGATTTCCACAGTTCACCAATAGAGTATCAGAGTAATCTTTCACCCCTGGAAGCTCAGAAGTGCTGATACATATTAACACAGAGGGAATATATATATATACAGATATTGGAGAGAACTCCAATCTGCTAAGCAACTTCTTACCCACTGTTGAAAGGAGAGAGTGGCACACCTTGCACCTATCTATCAGTTGTCCCCTAACAAATCCTTCGACTAGGGAGATACTCCTCATCTCCTTTTCCTCCAGTATTAATTGACCAGGGAAAGGAAATGAGTCGTGCCCTCCTTCCTTTGCATTGATTTTTTGGGAAAGTATGTGGGGAGATGGATGTAGCAGGCAACTATGAAAGCCTCACAGACAGAAGTAGGAATAATCTACAGATCTGAAAAGAGCAATTCATGACTGTGTCGTTTCATGTGTCGTGCTTGTTTTGTTCAGCTGTGAATGGCAGTGAAGAGACAGCTTCATTTCACACTTGAACCTCCTCTGCTGCAGATGGAAGTATGCGACCGCCTTCTAAAGTCCTGGTCCATAACATGCAGCACTTACTTCTGCCTGCAGATGGTTCTTACTGTTCATACAATTCACCATATTTCTTCTTTCCTGGGTGGCCAGGGAAAAGAAAAATTAAAACAGTGAAAGCCTGGAGAAGAGTGAGAGAATGGGTTAGGCAGAAAGTAATCAAAGCTGTTTACAAGACAGGTGATCAGAGCTGTGTTCTTTAATCCGCTACTGTGGATTGGCCTATCCGCTCTATACAGGTGGCGTGCACCGTCTAATTGCATTATCCTCTCTAGGTCAGATCCCTGCAATGAGACATTACCAGCTATAGGCAGACCACAGGCAGACAACAGACTGATGTTGAACTGAAGAATAAGGAGTTCCCAGTGAGATTCCAGAAATTCCTTTGATATCCTGTTCAAGTACTTCAATATCCTATTAAAAACTTTCCCATTATTATTCTCTGCAAAGCAAGTCCACTTATTCTTGTCCTTTTCCCAGCAGAGTCTAGTAATAAGTAATCACCATTCCATTCTAATATGTTTAATAAGTTTCTTCTAGAAAAGAGAGGAGAACAGAAAAAAGTAATAGAATCATAGAATCATAGAATCATTTAGGTTGGAAGAGACCCTTGGGATCATCAAGTCCAACCATCAGCCCTACTCTACAAGTTCTCCCCTACACCAGATCCCTCAACACCACATCTAATCTACTCTTAAACACAGTCAGGGAGGGTGACTCCACCACCTCCCTGGGCAGCCCATTCCACTGACTGACCACTCTCTCTGTGAAAAACTTTTTCCTAATGTCCAGCCTAACCCTACCCTGCTGCAGCTTGCAGCCATTCCCTCTTGTCCTGTCGCTCATTGCCCGTGAGAAGAGACCAGCACCAACCTCCCTACAATGCCCTTTCAAGCAGTTGTAGAGAGTGATGAGGTCTCCCCTCAGCCTCCTCTTCCTCAAACTAAACAACCCCAACTCCCTCAATCGATCCTCATAAGCCTTATTCTCCAGGCCTCTCACCAGCTTTGTTGCCCTCCTCTGCACTCGCTCCAGCACCTCGATATCTCTCTTGTGCTGAGGTGCCCAGAACTGGACACAATACTCAAGGTGCGGCCTCACCAGTGCTGAATACAGGGGGACAATCACGTCCCTACTTCTGCTGGTCACACTATTCTATATGCAAGCCAGGATGCCCTTGGCCTTCTTGGCCACCTGGGCACACTGCTGGCTCATGTTCAGCCGCCCATCGACCAGCACCCCCAGGTCCTTTTCTGCCAGGCAGCTCCAGCCACACTGCCCCAAGCCTGTAGCGATGCATGGGGTTGTTGTGGCCCAAGTGCAGGACCTGGCACTTGGCCTCATTGAAGGCCATGCCATTAACATTGGCCCATCTATCTAGTCTGTCCAAGTCCCTCTGTAGAGCATCCCTGTCCTCAAGCAGATCAACACTCCCACCCAACTTAGTGTCATCTGCAAACTTACTGATAGTGTTTTCTATGTCCTTATCTACATCATCAATGAAGATATTAAAAAGGAAAGGCCCCAGTACTGAGCCCTGAGGAACACCACTCTCCTCCTGTCTTTTGCCAGACATCACTCTTTCTAAAACTCTGATCACTCATGTTGCTCTAATTGGGTTCCCTTGTGGGGATCTTTTTTACTTGAAGTAAGGTCTTTAAGACTCGGCACTGCTTTCGTTAGCTAGCAGCCTCTTGTCTGAAACCAGGACTCTCATGCAGCAAGATGGGCTGAATGATGTTTGTCCACGAAACCTCAGTTCTTCAGTGGAAAGGTAGATAAAACAGGAGCAACAAAGCTGTTTAATTATGTTTCCCCGGAGGAAACATGAGCTGGGGAACATGAAGATTCCAAAAATCTGTTCAATATAGAAATGAATTCTTCAGATCTACCTTTCATAAAGGGTTATAAAGTTATCCAGCGGCTACTTTGCAGACTTCCAAAATATCCATTTCTGCAACACTCAAATCTTTGGAGAGAAGGCAAAGTTTGTCCCAAACCAGAGCTTAACTTTGCACGTCATTTCTCTTCCTTCTAAAAATTACAGGAGTGTTTCAGAATAACTTAACTATGACTTTTTTCCATAAAAAGGCGCTTCAGGATATAGTATCCTCTCTAGAATTAGACAGCCCCAATCTGCTCATTGCTCTGTGTTAACTCCAGTTTATTCATTATATTAGTGGCTAGGATACCAAAGAGTGACAAGATTAATTAAAACAGCCTGGCAAAGCTTTGAGGGTAGGGGAGCTGCACAAGAATATCCTGAGCCATATTTCAATGATTGTGCCAATGGCAGCCGTCATGGTCAGGAAATTTTCTTGCCTTAGCAGTGCCAGCCTTGTGCAATAGCACTCCCCATAGCTTTAAGGATGACAAGTCTCAGCAGGAAGAAAAAATGAAGCAATGGTGATTTCTGGTGGTGTTCTACAGCAATTTGGAAGCTTTCCACATTCAAGACTTCATTTCCCAGTATGGAGAAAGACTGTGGCTGGAACTGGCACTGGAAGTCTTACCTTCACTAACAATGTTTGGGAGGGGGGAAGCAGGAGAGGGACACCTTCACTGCGCATTGCAAAAGGTGGACCTGTAAGATTGTTATCATCTTCTTATCCCCCGTTTTCAACATGTAGCTACACCATGCTATCTGTCTCTGGGCTAATTGCAGGCATATATTAATCAGCTATTGAAACTTGCAGGCTTCTACCAGCATCTCTAAGTGTGTCTTGTCCCTCAGCTGACCTCTAACTTCTTCAGGCATTTTGGTAGTTTTCCTCTACAGCATCTACTGCCTTTCCTAGCCTCTTCACAAATGCCCGTGCCATGCAGAAGTGGAAGTCTGGCAGAGCAAAGAGCTCTTTCCCCTTCCAGTAGCCTGCTTCTTTCTTGTGATCGTCTCTGGAGCAAGGACAGATGGCTTCAATCTTTGCCTAGGAAAAAGAGTGGATTGTTCCTCTGCCAGTCCCAGTGCAGGTCTCCTCCCACTCCAGTGAGACAAAAAAATGAGGAATCATCTCAAGCAATCCCTCTTGCATGCCAACTGGAACACTGTAGTTTCTGAGTCACCACTGGGGCTTTTGAGTATTCTCTTCACATGCCTCTTATCCACTTACCCTGACAGACAGTGTGGGAAGAATGCAAGTGGTGTCGTTCCAGAAGTCATCCCCCTCGGTGTCCTCACAGCCAAAGGAGAGGATCTGAGGCACAACCGTGTTGCTGTTCACCTCTACCGAGTCTCCTTAGTCCCAGGCTTCAGGTTTGTCTTACGTGGGCAGAAAGTTTTCCTGCTGTGCTGGTAGAACAAGGCATCTGCCACAAGCCACTTGCCAGCAGAACTTTTATGCACCAAAGATTCCTTTGTTTACAGGTTTTTTTTGGACAGCCCAAATGTAACCCATATTTTCAGACCATTAAAGTATTTAAAGTACTTATCAGCAGCACTGAAATCCCCAAGCGTGTTTCTTCAGAAAACATACAGGTGATACCAAAGGTATTCTTCTCCCTGTTTTGTTCTTTCCACTACTTTCTTCTACTAGCAATTGGAGGGAGTTTATTTTGTCAAAATAGAATGGCAAAACTTTTACCTGATTTAAAATCATGAAAGAGTGCAGAAATGAACCCCCCCAACAATTTGGACATCTGTGTTTATAAATGCAACTTGACAAGTGGAATAACTACACCTGGCACATGATTTATTGATTACACATTGTGATACCGTGTGCTAATTTCTTAATGTGCTGACTTAGAGCAGCTTACAAGTTTCATTATTGTGTTCATTTTCTGAATGGGTTCTTTCTTCTTTTCTAGTATAACATTTGTGTTAAAGACAAATATTTTTAGAGCACAAATGGATCATCATTGACATCACACTGTTTGTAGATTTTAAGCATCTCTAATTTTACCAGCAGAAGTAGGGAAGTGATTGTCCCCCTGTACTCAGCACTGGTGAGGCCACACCTTGAGTCTTATGTCCAGTTCTGATCGATTGAGGGAGTTGGGATTGTTTAGTTTGAGGANTTCAGGCATGTTCTGCAGACTTAGTATTGAAGTTAGCTTTTCTACCTTTTCAATTCTGTGTTTCTTTGTCTATATTTAGATAATACAAAGTATTTTGTATTGCAAGGGAATTAGGATGTATGGAAAAAGGGGGGTTCTTATTAATGTATATAAATGCCTGAAGGGAGCGTGTAAAGAGCCAGGCTCTTTTTAGTGGTGCCCAGTGACAGGACAAGAGGCAATGGGCAAAACTGATACACAGGAGGTTCCCTCTGAACGTCAGGAAGCATTTTTTTACTGTGAGGGTGACTGCACAATGGCACACTTTGCCCAGAGAGATTGTGGAGCCTCCACCTTTGGAGATATTAGAAGCCCTCTGGACGTGGTCCTGGGCAGCTGGGTCCAGGTCATCTTCCCACCTCAGCCCTCCTGTGATGTGTTGTGATCTATGATTCTGTGAAAAAGATACAACAATATTTATGTAAAAATTAGAGTACTCGCTCTGTCTCTGCAAGACAAATGTTTCTGTCACTACAATAAGATATTTGCAGAATCACGTCTTTTTATTTCAGTTAAGTATAGCTTGGTATTCCTTTGTGTTATCATTTGAGGAACCCACAACATTTTATTGTTGTTTAGACAGTTATTCTACTGATGATGCCTCCCTACTTGGGAAGGGGAAGCAGGAAAAAACAAGGAAACCCAAGGGTTGAAATATAAAGAAATCTAATAGAATAAGACTAAATAATTAACATTAATGATACTAAGGAGTATTGATCCTGATACCAACATAAAAACATTGGGTTATACTCACCCAATTCTATGAGCAGGAAGCTGTGCAATCCCAGCAGGGGACAGCAAATGTGGGACACTGCAAGTGCTACGGCTTTGGGAGGAAGGGAAGGGCTCAGGGGTCCAGCATTGGGGTAAGGAGTTCTCAGGATCACAGCCATCAAGGGAGAGAACTTCTCAGCAAACTTCCTAGTTTATACTAAATGTGACATTCACGGTATGAAATAATCCCGTTGGACAGCTTGGCTCCTCATCCCCAAACCTGGCCAGCTTGGTAACACTGAGACCTTGAAACCTACACACTATAGCTGGATGGAAAGTAAATATTTTCACAAATTCGGACACTAGAGTCTTCTAAAAGTGTAGTTTTCACAAGTATTACAAGGTAAATTAGTCCTCTGTCACTCAAACCAGAACACCTTGTTTTGCTAAGGAAAAATTAGGTACTAATTAACTTCCTGTCAAAATATAGAATTTCTACCCATTTTCTGCCTATGCTGTCTGGGTTTTCCTCAGTCCCCCAGAATCTGATGAGATGGGGCAAACTAATTCTTTGCTTACTCAACCTGTTTGTTTTTCTGTCCAAGTTCAAAGTCGAAGAAGCCTAGCTGTCTTAGCACTCAGAAGGAATGGAGATGACAGGACAGAGATATGTAGGGTATTCCTGTGACAAGTGCGTCAGCCGTTCCCTTAGTACATTTCTCCTGTGGTTTTTGTGGTATCCAGTGTGATACACATCATTCTTATTGCTGAGTGCATTCATTTCATCTGATGCCTGATGTCTGTCTCTTGTTTATTACTTGCACTGTTGACACACTCCATAAACCTAAAAGCAAGGAATTTATCATGAAAACATAGGTATTGCCAACAACACAACAGTAATTCTGTGTACAGTGGTCAAAGAGTCAAATATCCTGAGCGGGTGCTTTTGCAATAGCATTGCTGCTCTGTCAAGAAGGGTGGAAAAGAGAGTGGTGTTGCAGAGATGGGTCCTTCACAGTCTCCTCCAGAAATTGCTCCAAGTCCCCAGTGCAAACGAGGAGCTCTTTAGCTATGGCTATAGGCTTGATACCCTTGTGCATCTCACAGACTTCTCAGGTCCAGGAATTGCTTTCAGGCCTCTGGGACAGACATCTTCTGCAAAAATGATATCAAGGAAGAAAGTCCAGAGACAGTAATTTCAGAAGTGGACATTGCCAAGGGTCTCAGAGCAGTGAAACGATGGTGATATACTGACCAATGGCAAGAGAAGGAAGGCAGTGCAGAGCTGATTTGGATCTGCATCTATATCCATGGCTGTAACACTTCTAGGACAGAACGGATCTAGCATTAGCACTGGTGCTTTAATAAAGCATGGAGCTCAGGCTCACCAATCCTGCAGGACCACTGACTGTTGGCATGGACTGTTTCCCACAGCTGTGGGTTCTTAGGAAGGTTTGTCAGCTTGAGCATGATGTCACCCTCAAACCACTTTTGGGTGCTTACGAGTGCCTGCACACTGACAAGTAAGCTTCCTGAACAGTGGGGCACTTGGAGCAGAAGGGAGATACCTGAGGAGTTCAGCATGGGTCCAGTGGGACTGACACTGATCCAGAGCCAATGGGCTCCAGCTGAATGAACCCGACTCTGCCATTGGGCATCTGCACCCGATATACTCACCATTGTGTTTCAGCCATAGAGCATTTTTCTGAAGCTACTAAATGTTGTGAGACAAAAGCTGGCACAGGCTTTCTCTCCATCTCTTACCTTCCTTATCTGCTCTACTGATCACTGTGTTGCCCATAGTTCCCTTACTCTGCTATCACAGTAACCCTGGAGCACTTCCTGTCCAGGAGGGTGCTGCATGCTGTCTGCCTGGTTGACCAGTGAGCCTTCCTGGATTTCAAAGCAGTGGATATTGGCATAAGATGATGGTTGGACTTGATGATCCCAAGGGTCTCTTCCAACCTAAATGATTCTATGATATTAAGATGCTCAGAAAGCATTGGGACTTTGCCAGAGGTAACCAGCACAGACAGACTCAAGCTTATAGATGTTGATCATCAGTGCCGTTTAACATCTTTGTTGGAGACATGAACAGTGGGTTAGAGTGGATCAGCACGTTTGCTGACAATACCAAGCTCAGTGGTGCAGTCAACACACTGGACCAAGTTGGGGTTGTTCAGCCTGGAGAAGAGAAGGCTCTGGGGAAGCCTTATAGCAGCCATCCAGTACCTGAAGGGGGGCCCTACAGGAGAGATAGGGAGGGACTCTTTATCAGGGAGTGTAGTGATAGGATGAGAGGTAACAGTTTTAAACTGAAAGAGGGCAGATTTAGATTAGATATGAGGAAGAAATTCTTTACTGTGAGGGTGGTGAGGCACTGGAACAGGTTGTCCAAATAAGTTGTGGAAGCCCCATCCCTGGAAGTGCTTAAAGCCAGGCTGGATGGGGCTTTAAGCAACCTGCTCTAATGGGAGGGAGGGTTGGAACTGGGTGATCTTTAAGGTCCCTTCCAACTCTAACCATTCTATGATTGGATGACTTAAGGTAGTCCAGAAACAGCTTGGCTATTCTGTTGACAAGGGCAGTGCAAAATTGGTAGAAAGCAGTAACTTTACTGGCTAGCAGGAGTGCGCCAGACTTACCCAGACAGGCAGTGGTCCTTAGTTACTTGTTTACATTCTGTTTCTTCAGTAATACAATAAATATCTAGTAACTCTTCTGGAGCTTGAGATAGGGATCTGTCGCATTTTTCCGTCTTGGCACAAATACTCTTTATTAAAAACAAAAACTGGGGGAGGAGGGAGAGATGAAACCAGAAAACTTATCATAGATGGTTCTTCCGTTAAAGGAAGATTTGAGTTCATTGTAGTTTGCACAAGTGCCCAGATAGCAGTAGTCCACAGGTTTCTCTTTTCTGCCCATTCCAGTCTCTGATTTTCCCCAAAGTGACTAGAAGCTGAGAGCAGTTTATTATTCATTTGGTTCATTCTACTATACAATACATGGCTTCTGACTTCTTACTCTTTGAACAGCCTTACTTAGAAAAGTCCTTGGCATTTTTGTATATTGCATATATATTGGCAAATGCATAAGATATTTCAGTGCTTAGCTTATGTCCTCTGCAGGTTTGGCTGTGTCATTTCTAGCAAGATTCCAGTGGTCAGAGTGCACAGAAAAAGGGCTCATTCAAGGTAGCCACCTGCAATGGGGGATGAGTCCCTCAGGCCTCCTCCCTCTGACAGGAAGGCTGTGTGAACAGCTGAGGGAGTGGGATGCATCTCAGCTGATGCCCATTTGCAGCTTTTGGTTTACAGCTATCCCATTAAAACAAAGATCTGGTGTTGTTAAGGCTATATTGGTATTTATTGATTGAGGTTCAAGAGGTGTGTGCCTTTGATGCTTGAGAGGAAGGAGTCCTAGGCAAGAAAGAAAAGAGAGGGAGAAAAAGTTAAATTAAAATAAAGATGCCTGTCTTTGCTTATAGGGACTAGATGTGGATCCTGTTCACCACTCATTTCTCTGCTAAGAAAATAAACTTGTGGTACCCTTGGATCTGTAACATCCCAGAAGAGTCCAAGAGGCTGGGGAGGCAGAGGCGGGAGCAGGCTGCCAGGACTGCAGTGGCTGGGGCAGGCAGCAGAGTTGTAGGCAGCGACAGTGGCTGCTCTACTGGTCAGTGCCAAGGCCACTGCCAGAAGAAGGAGCACTGCCATGGCCTGAATACCAATCCCCAGAGCACCAGGATGCATCTAGGCCAGAATGGTAAGTTGGGAGTGGGTGCAGCTACTGTCTCGGGCAAAGTGGCTGTTTTACCAACCGTGCTGTGCTGGGAGTCAGGACTGGGTCAGGATGACTGTTGGGTCAGTGGATGGCTATTTTTCCTATTAGTTAAGCAGGTTTTCCAAGTTTATATGTTGATGTATTATTTTTTTTTCTCTTCTCTGGCCTCTCTTGGGTCAGAAAATGTGTACATCTAGAGCCCTTTTGTTTAGCTCTCAGCTGGATGGCGGGAAAAAGTTACTCACGGCTGAGCTCTCTGGGTATAATTTAATTTCCTGGGTCTGGGGCTACTGAGTTTTTTAGCAAGAGTACCTAGAAGCTGAATTGGGGGAAATGATATGGTAAGTTACAGGTATGTTTTCTTTGAAAATGAGAAACAAATGTGAATGCTACCAAGAACCAGGAACTTCAGTTATTTTGTGTGTACTTTAGTGTTATCTGCGCTGATCAGTCTCCCCAGTCGTTGGCTGTCTTTGTTTTCATTTTCGCATGAACACAATGATGGTGCTTTTAGACTGAGGTATTTCAGGCACTATGTCTTACGCAATTTGCTCTTAAACAGCTGAGACATGGGTGCCTATCTGTGTATGACAAGGATTAGTTTATTGCTTATTTAATAGAGATCTTGAAAACTTGTTTATATCTGTTTACATACAATTTCTTCAACAATTCAGATTGCCTAAGGCTACAGCCTGTTCCCCGTGCTTATGCGCAGTGTGTAACCCCCATGTGGCCTCAGGCAAATGGAGTGGTTAAAAGATTTATGCACTCTGCGGATAAACAAAATCTGGGAGAATTTCCCCGAGGCTTTGCCTGGATTGGCAAAACGGTGTGATTTTAAAACATGGTAGTTCGTACCTGGCATTTCTCATGTAAGCTGGTTTGGTGAGGAAAAACCTGTTTGAGAGAACCAGGGCTTTTAAAGAAAAACCCCTCTTAGGTATAGGTTCACAGCTTGACCTCTCGTTTTATAAAACAGCGACTACTATCGCTGAAATACAACCCTTTTTCCTAGTGTAGACGTAACCTGAGAAAATAAATACCTTGAAGACTTTCAAGAATTTCCCTGACCAGATGATGAAAAGGACATGCCAGAGCGAGATGGAGATTTGGGGAATTTCTCTTTCCGGTGGAAGGAACAAAGAGGAGGCTGGCAAGATCCCCCGAGGGCTTGGATCCTGCCCTGACCCTTATTGAGGATTTCCTGGAGCCCGATATCAACGGGAAAACTTCCACAGGCTGAGAAACATGAGGATTTCACCTGCAATTGCTTCCCTTTTTGTGTTTTTGTGTTGAAGCCACAAAACTCTAGGCCTTTTTCCTTTTCTTTGGGGGGCGGGTGTGGGTGGAATGGGGGGCAGATGTAGCCAAGGGTTCGGAAAGCCCAGTTCACTCTCGCTCAGCTTTTAAGTGAAGTACAAGGGGCTAAGTATAGGCCATACGCAATTATGATTTCTCTAGGAAAGTGATGGATTTTTCTTGCAGTATAAACCAGTCCCTCACTGGCACCAGCCAACACGAAATAGAGCTGTTGGCTTGGCTTCTGACACCCGGCGAGGAAATTAATTTGAAAACAGCACAGCCTGTGACAGCAGGCCAGCGTTCTTCTGGGCCCTAGACCATCAGGAGTCGGGGGCGCCGGCCATTTTCCTCACACCTCCGGTGAAGGCCCTCCACCCTTGCGGAGAAGGTGCCTCCGGGTGAGGATGACGACAGGGCGGCCACTGCCGATCATCATTCCACCATCCCGCTCGCTGTGCGCCGCCGGGTGCCGGGGGGTGGTCTGGAAGGCCCTCCATAGCTGCCGGTTCGGGAGCCCATCTGTGAGGCGGCGGCAAGGAAGCCCCACGCAGGAAGCGTGTTTCTCGCTGGGCTGCTGCAGCCGCCCGGTGCTTCCCGGCAGACCGGCGGGCCCGGAGACCCTCCAGCTCCTCGGGGAGGAGCCGCTTTCCCCCTGGGAAGCCAGCCGAGGAGGGCCCCAATGCCGGGCGGCCCGCGGCTGCCGCCCGCTGGAAGGAGCGGGCAGGAGTCGGGGCGGAGAGAGAGGGGGGGGAGCGGCCCGACGTGTCCCGGCGGCTGCCGCCTTGTCCCCCCGGACCCGGTATTTCGCCTTCTGCCAGCCCCTGGCTCTGAAGCGAGTTTAAAACTGACTTGTCGCACCCCGCTAGGGTGGCACCTGGTCTCGGCGGGGTGGCATCGAGACGAGAAACGGCCGCAGTTAACGGCGGTGTTCCTCCTCCCAGCGGCTGACTGACTGCCCCGCGCCATGAGGACTTGTAAGTCTCAGGTTTACTCTTCTAGAGCACCTTCCCCCCCCGCCCCCCTCCGTTAAAAAGCCCTTCGGCAACCTTTTTTTTGGTATTCCTGAAGAGAATTCGTATGCAATCAGATCATGCCGCTTAACTGGATTCTTCCTTAGAAGCCCAAAAGTCTGCTCTTATTAAGACAGCTGGTACAAGGAAACCTCTCAGACCCATCATTCAGAACCTTCCATGGCTCGTAGCCACACCTCACCTCCTCAGTTTTAACATCGGTTTAAAGGTATGGGTCCAACAGTATTTTGGTGTTGGATTCCCCGGGGCTACCTAGGGGAGGTATCACTTCGTCTCGTACCACCATCCCTCCTTTATATTTCCCTCTAATCCTCTTTGTGGGTGCACGCCCTCAGGAGCCCAGGTCAGGTGCCTGCCGTGGTGATCCAGAAATCCCACTCGCTTGCTCAGGGCATCTTCTTTCTGCTTTCCCCTCTTTGGGCACGGCTTCTGCACACCAGTTCCAAGTCCAGAGGTGTGTGTTCCTGTCTGCATTGAGATGCTCTCGTGAATGAGCCCATCTCACAGAACAAGCCAGGCTTTGTCCTATCTCTGCCTTGCCCTGTCGTTACCCTTTTGGTAAACCTGGTGCTAACTGCAAATAAGAGCAATGACTTGCACATTTCCTTCAAGATTATTCTTGTTCCCAATGCCCATGGAATGTCTCTAGAGAAAGCTTTGACCAACAACTGCTTTTCAAGTGGTTTTATGCCTGTCAGTTAAACAAGTTTTAGGCCATTTCATTTGGATCGTTTCTTTTTCATAAATCGTGTTAGACTGAAGCGAAGAGTTTATCAATGTCCATGTGTTTTTTATCAGTGCAGTTACCTCTTTATCACAATTCTGACTTTGTCTAAGAACAAGACCAGATTTATTTGATAAGAGGTTGTTTGTGGGAGGTTTTTTTCTATAGAAAGGATGCTAGTTGCAATCAGATTTCCCTACATGACCCCTTTCTCAACTGGTAACCATCAGTACTTCTCCAGGTTTCTGAATTTTCCTAATTTTCTGAGATGAGTATCAATTGAACAGTAAGAGTCAATCATAATTTCTGGGATCCTTGGTACAAGTTTCCTGCTAAATAAACCTCAACTCCACAAACACGGCCTTTGCCTCCAGCAGAAATCTGATGTTCTCTTTCTGTAGAACAGACCATGAGGTTTCTTGTCATCCTTGTATGAAAAGCATCACCTATCAACCAATATCTTACTGCTTTCTAAATACAGAAGAGAGTATTGATTTTAACATTTGCCTTTTATTTTGTATCAATAACAGTTTACCATTGACATATAGTAACGGGAGTATATACTTCAAATTTGTAAGTGTTGTTGATCCCTGTCTTGTGCACCTCAAAAACTCTTCTCTTGTTTTTAGGTCTGCTGTCAAGACTTCTTTTCCTACCGTGTTTAGCTTCATTTATTGCTGCTGAACTCGGTTAGCTTCTTGTCTATAGAATCGTAACACCATTTAGTTTGGAAAAAACCTTTAAGATCATTGAATACAATCATAAACTTAACAGTGACAAGGACAAGTGCACCACAAGACCACGTCCTTAAGCACCATGTCTGCACATCTTCTAAATACTTGGAAAATAACTACTTGGCTACTGGGAAAGTATAAAAATTATGTTCTGCCCCTACTTCTTTTCCTTTCAGATTTTCTGAAAGTATTTGTTGTCTTCTGATCAAGCGCACTGGAAGAGATTTCCTGATAATCCTCTGTATCAGAATTTTTCTTTGATGAAAACCCAATCTTGTGTTGATGCAAGAGAAGCCGACTTAATGAGCTATCCTATCCCTTACCTGATTTGAACTAGTTTGAAGACCTATGAGTATCTAACTGAAGGTTCTACCTGGGATCTATAGGGCAGCAAGCTAAAATAGCAGGAATTGGCTTCAGAGGGAATAAAGGAAGGTACATGAGTCAGCAATGTGTGCTTGCAGCCCAAAAGGACAACTGTGTCCTGGGCTGCATCAAAAGAAGCATGGCCAGCAGGTCAAGGGAGGTAATTTTGCCCTCTGCTCCACTCTCATGAGACCCCGTTTGAAGTTCTGCATCCAGCTCTGGAACCCTCAGCACGGGAAAGATATGGACCTGTTGCAGCAGATCCAGAGGAAGCCACGAAAATTACTAGAGGGCTGGAGTACCTCTCCTACAAGGACAGGCTGACAGAGTTGGACACTTGTTACAGCCCTCCAGTACTTAAAGGGGGCCTACAGGAAAGATGGGGGTAAACTTTTTAGCAGGGCCTATTGCAATAGGACAAGAGTTAATGGCTTAAAAGAGTGAAGATTTGAACTACGTGTAAGAAAGCAATTCTTTTACAATGGAAGGTGTTGCCCAGAGAGGTGGTAGATGCACTATCTATGGAAACACTCGAGGGCAGGCTGGACAGAGCTCTGGGCAGCTTGATCTAGTTGAAGACATCTGTGCTTATTGCAGTGGGGTTAGACTAGATTACTTTTAAAGGTCCCATCCAACCCTAACTATTCCATGATTATTCTTCTTCACTCTATTTCAGCTGTGGAACACATGGCTATTGCTAGTTTACATAGGTTCAGAAATTATTATATGCAAAAGATACAAGTTCTTGAATTTCATGAAGTATCTGCCTCACGGAGAAGTACTTACTATAAAAATATTGTTCACTTGCTTTAATTTTTCTATTTTTGCTGGGCATATGCTGTTAGCCTCTTCTGTAGGCAGGGTACTGAATTAGATGGAGCTTTGACCTGATCCAGAACAGCTTTTGCATGGTCTTATGTACATGAACCCATCCACTTCTGAGGTCTTGCCCCAGTTCCTCTGTTTATTGTTCTAATGACCACAACGTTCTGCATGTGGTGGGAAATTGCTCCATAGCAACATGGCTTTCTGTTTGATGGGCCTGCATAGCAAATCCTAGAGAAGCAAGGGGAAAGCTCAGGCTGTCCTTGCCACACCTTGAGTATTGTGTCCAGTTCTGGGCACCTCAACACAAGAGAGATATCGAGGTGCTGGAGCGAGTGCAGAGGAGGGCAACGAAGCTGGTGAGAGGCCTGGAGAATAAGGCTTATGAGGATCGATTGAGNCTTGTTCTCCCTCTTCTGCAGTTGCTTCTGAACACTCAACCTGGTGGGTTTTCACACCCTACTGTTAATCTTGCTGCTTGTGGGCAGGAAAGACTTTCACTTTCTTGAATGTGTCATGACATGGTTTAGTTTCCTAGTTCTCTGTGTGGGCTCTGAACTGATATTGTTAAGATGCTCTTAATAGGAACTCATTTTTACTGCCCATCAGCACCTGACAGAAGCCTCCCAGAAGCAAAGCACGAGTGCTTAACTCGGGTTCAAAGCTGATCTATTCAACAGACCTACAGGATGAACATTTCAGAGGAACCTATGACTCTATCAGCATTGAATTAAATAAAATGTAAAGTTCTGTGGAGAAAAACGAGCCTCGCAAATAGCACTTTCTCCCACAAAATTTGACAGTGCAGCTGAGAAAGTGTCTCTGTTCCATGCAGTTGAGTGGAGTTCAGTTTAAAAGACAGAAATAGCACCGCTGTGTGTAAACTAAATGACACTATTTGAAAACAACTCTGAAAGAATGGAGACTAAAAATCACTTCTAATTAACGTGTAACAATAGTTGATGATTTATTGACTCTCCTGTGAATATACAGTTTCTATTAACAATATTTAGATACATTTTCTCAGAAATTCTTAATTATTTATGTTTAGTAATTTGTGATTAAACATTTTACAAGAAACAAGGCACTAAAATGTACAGTTTGTCATTCTGATTACATACTGTGTGAGTTTCAGACATACAGTAGATTCCCCTCACTTAAACAGTTATTGAATCTCTTCCTCCAATGGTACTTTTCATTGCATTCCAAACATACCCAACCTTTAGAAAGTATACATTTTAGGGCCCTACTTTTGTCTCCTTTTACTCACTGTTTCTGAAGGAAAAACCAAGAATTTGCTATGAAAATTCGCTACACGGTAAAGATAATGAAAACCCCATCTCTCAGATTTCTAAGGACTTGGTCATATTGTGAGGTCCTTAGAGATTCAAACTATAATGTGGGCATTATTCAGCAATTAAAAACAACAGTTTTTTTTAAAAAAAGTTGTTTAAAGGTGCAATTCCAGAAGCTGCTTCTGTGCAGGACAGAACCAGCTTTGGTGGTGTTTGAGGCACTAAAATACTAAGCCAACAATTGACAGTGGGTAAGATGTCAGAGGCTGATGCCATACTGGGAAGATCAGATTAGCCTAGTGGCTATAATTTGGCTAAAAATGGGATCTTAAATAATTTATCATTTTTAGTGCAATTTCAAAAGCAAAACCCAGAAACCGTTGCTAATTAAAGGCAAAGACCACAAGAGATACCATCTAATGCTCCATTAAAATATTTAGTATCAGAAGGAGTGTATACATTTTCAAGTATCTTATGACAAATAGCCCAATACTCAAGTGCTAGTTCCGCTTTAGATGCTCACTGACTAAAAGCACAAACACGGCACAATGTCATTTTATATACTGTTAAAATACAACAGAACCTAAAGTCGCATAATAAATACACCACGGTGTAAAGGAGGAGGGGGTTTCCTCGCTATTTGACCACTTACACAAAACTGACAAATATGAATGCCTGGATTCAAGCGTCTTCTTGAGATCCTCGGGCTCTTGTGCTGGCAGTGTTTCAGAGGGCTGATTTTCAGTGCCTCTGCGTTGAGACTGCCGCGATCCTGAACCCCCTGAGCACACGTGGAAAGATTACCACTTTCAAAGGTTTTTCCAGAGGATCCTTGCAGTCTCTTTGACCTCCACTGCTAGTGGAATACACATGCAAAATAGGGGAAGGTTCTGCAGGATGAGGAAAAGTGATGGTGAAGAGAGAACCTCTCACGACAACCTCAACCTATACCCCGGCTCATTGTCAAATTTAAATGAAAGTTACCTTTCTTTTTTTTTTAAGATTTCTAAAAACCTGTCCACTTCCCAAAAGGTGGCAACCATGATGTACCACGTAGAAACAAATTACCTCTTAATGAGTTTTTTTGCTTCTTGGATATTGTAAAAATATTTCTGTTAAACGGCGTGAATTTTTGGAAAAGAAGCAGTTCTTACTCACTTAGCAATATGAGTCACCCAAAAAGCACAGGAGGGAAAAATGTTAAAGACACTCCTTACATGATCGCTTTTGATAAGCAAAACCTACATTTTTTTTCCTCATAGTCACATAGTTTGGAAATTCCAGGAGATGCCCAGGTGAAGTGGGGCTCCAGTGCTCCATGGAAAGTGGTGGGATCTGGAAGTGTAACCAAGATGCTGTACTGAAAATCCCACACATGCTTTCTAGAGCCCATTTTGCCTAGAAGTTCTGACTGGCCATGAAGACAGTGGGTCAGCACCTCTGACAAACAGGCCCTGTAGCTACAGTAGCACTGCTGGATGGTAGTGGGTGCCAAAACAGCTTGTACACCTTGTGACTGGAAGTTCAGAAAAACAGCCACAAAAAAGAAAGGTGTTCTTGGGGCTGTGACTTCTAGTTCTCTGGGAAGTAAGAAATCTGGAATACAGCTATATTTGTCTTTATGGATTACCAGAACTCTTTTTTTCCTGGTACAGATGTCAGACTTCTGCATCTTGAGAAGCTGAAGATCAGGTCTCGCATTATTTATCCTTAGACTCTTCAAAAAAAAAAAAANCTATATTTGTCTTTATGGATTACCAGAACTCTTTTTTTCCTGGTACAGATGTCAGACTTCTGCATCTTGAGAAGCTGAAGATCAGGTCTCGCATTATTTATCCTTAGACTGGTGGAAAGTATAGATAAACACAAAAGCCCACATTTAGCTGAAAATACAAAATAATTGGAAAATATTTGATATATTGTTCATCTGGTTGAATTCGTGTATATATCGACCTGGGAATGGATGAACATAGTTGGCACACTGATTTGACTGAAATAGCCAAGATTTTACAAGGGTGTAATATATTGTGTGATATATTAACCATACCAGCTAACCAAATCCTGACAGGACACTGGATCTGTCAGACTGTGTTAATTTATTGCTCTTACTAGTTGAACATTTTCACGGCATGATTTTAACCTGTCCCATGATTTGGAAGATTTTAGTATATAACAATTCAAAAACCCCATTGTTTACCACCCAAAGCCATTTTTACAGACCAACGTAGTGACCCACTGCTGCTACTATGTCCCTACTCGTGTTTTAAACTGTGATGAGGTTTGGGCTTGACCTGACAGTGCCATGGGGCTTGAGCCACTTACTTCCATGCTGTGGGTAAGAGAAGGGCTTAGGTTTAAGCCAGTCTTTTCTGGTGCCCAGTTTTCCCAGCCTGGCTCCCTGACAGTGCACTTGGGCTAGGTTTACAGAAGTGGTGTTGGTAGCTGTGGCATTTGGACCAGAATGAAAATGGAGATCTACACTTAGCCAGCCAGTGGCAACAAGCAGAGAAATGTATTGGCTTCAGTGGAAGTATGGAAGTATAAACTGAAAGTAAGCAATTAATCTATGAGTCTACGAGACAAGTCAAATCATTATTTACCCCAGAAGACAGTAACTGGCTGGGAGGAAGTACCACTGTGATCACTTGTTGTTTATTACTCTAAATTTGCCACCTTACAAGTGTGACAAGGCACCTCAGTGACACTGTTAGCAATGAAGATTGTTCCTGGGGGCCAAAGCCCCTCGTTTTTTTTTCAAATTCACCCACCACTGCTGATTTGGTAATCAGAAAAGGTGTAGGGAGTCGGTGACAGACAGCTTCAGAATGTGAGCCCCTCGCCATGGTCCAGCTGGCACCACGCATGGCTAAGTGCATCCAAGTAGGAACATTGCATTCAAGAGGAACAGGACAAAATCAGTATGGGAAGTCTTCTTCAAACGCTATCAGCCACCAATGACATGCACGATAAAGCCCAGTCTAGCCTCAGAGCCCTCATGCAAGCCAGTAATTGAAAGAAAACAAGTGCATTTTGGAACCTAATGTTGCTTTATTTGGCGAGGACTTCTTATTACACCTCATTTTAGACAGAAAGTTGGAGGTAAGGCAGTGTTTGGATTGGATGTTACTGTTGTTTGAGCAGAGGTTTAACCTCTCAATTAGGTCAGCACTGATAACTCTCAGCCTGCCAAAATTTTTGCCCTGGTCTAAATACCAAATCCATCGCATCACCTCCCTAATTTGTACTTTTCAGACTTCTCAATATGTGAGAGCATTTACAACATCTTGTTCAGATAAATGGGATTTATCATGTGTGTGTCAGTTCAGACATAGAGTTCATACAGTCCATGGGCTTGGTATGAAGGAATTGAAGGACAGCTCTGTGGGAACACATAGGTGTCTAATGAAACAAAGCTTCAGTGAGAGTGACAGGGCAAAATTTTGAAACTCCACAATTAAACAGAAGCAGGAGGGTTGTTTTCTACTCATTATAGGGTGATACAGAATATGTGGCAGGAATTTATATGGGTGATTCAGCTTAGGGTGTAGCTTAGTCCATAATTGCAGGGCATAATTCTAAGAAAAGGGAAAGGGTTTGTACGTGACCAAATAATGAACCGAGCTTGAGCAGCTTATATGTCAGCTCATTAGTGCCATATAAATAATAAATTACTACTAAATTGGTGTATAATGCCAGCTTCAGGGCCGTCCAAGAACAGCCTCTTATATCTGAGAAGAAATACCCGAAGACTAGTGGAATCCAATCAATCTCAAGTTGTGCTGAATGCAAACCTAATTCTACTCTCTTGCCAAACAAATTTGATTGATGAGGTGCTCTAACATTTGGTCAGAAACTGAAGCACACAACTATTCTGCAGCTGGACGGAATAACAAAAGGAAAACAAACAATCTCCAACAATATTTAAAAAAAAAACACAACACCACATAAATTAAATAAGGAGTATCTAAAAAAATCTGTCTTGTGTTATTTCTGTTACATTAGAGAGCTCTTTCCCTATACATATATATATATATAGCTTTTCATCTACCCAGCTTTTCATCAGGAAGGCAACAGATTGTTTCTAGCTATTTTGACTGCTTAATTCTATTTTTTATCTCTCTCTTTTTTTTTTTTCCCGGTGGCTGTTTTGACAGATTGGGAAATCTAGCCTAGGATGAATTAGAGAACTGGCAAAACCACTAACTGATTCTTGCTGTTCAAGACATTGACCATCCAGTGAGCTGCATCCACACGCCCTCACAAGCGCAACAGTTCCGCAGCGCACACGCAGTCGACAGCCTTTGCCTTCTTCTTGCTGTGCAGCCTGTGCCATTTGGCAGACTATCTGCTGGACAAGTTTCACGTGCCTTTCTGCACTCTGAGAAAATTGCCCAACTTCAGTTTAGTAGAGAGTGAGGTCTAATAACTCTGGTCAGATTTCTACTTGATGTAGTTACTTTTTTTATTGTCAGGCACTTGGAGCTGGGAATGGTATGGTGGGCACGTCCAGAGTCTCAGAGGAAGGAGAGATCAGGGAAGGTAAAGACCATGATGGGGGATTGTTCAACATACATGACAGCTGAGAGCTGCCTTCACTTCTGACTCACTCTAAAGGACATACCAGCCCATTTTTTTTTGCCTTTTCAAGTTTGTAATTTGCTCTGTGCTATTAACATAACTGATGGTGTTGTAGGATGCCTAAAACTTTCACCACCAGAGTAGTAAAATATTCAGAACCACAGCTAGTACTTTTCTATTTTATTGCTCTTGTTTTAGGCCCAGAAATCTGTGTATGTTTCTATGTGCATCTTCTTTACAGATAATGAAATCAAGCTCTTTCATGTAGTACCATGGGAAAAAAAGTGAAAAGACAAAAATTATCTAAGAAGCAAAGTCACTTGTAAATCAGCAGCATTGCTTGGGTTTACTGTAAAAATAGCTTAGTATCCTGTTCTTATAGATGGCAAGAATTTTCTTCCTTCTTGTTATCATATGTACAGAGTTGTCCTCTGTAATGTTTTTAAAATTAATTATCCTATTGTCTTGTTACTTAGTTTATTTTATTAGCCTAAATATATTAATTTTAGCACACATTAGTATTTTGCAGGGAAATATTCCTGAGTATCTACTAGAGACAAAGGTCAAGAAGAGTGATGATGTGTGAGTTTCCAGTCAGCTGCTTTGAGAAGAAACAGAAAAATAATGCAAGAAGACAGGCAACTATCTTAGGAAAACAACTGGGATGCATCAGTGATAAAAATAACTTGGAACAAGCTAGCTCAAAATCTGAAATCACAGGACTACTTGCAAGTGACTTTACTTGCCTAGAAAGAAATACAATTAAATTGTTACTGTAAGATTTACGTCTATTTCACCTGCCCACAAAGTAATAACATGTAATTGTGTAGCAGTTTATCATTTTAACCACATTGTGAGAAAAATACCTGAAAACATGATACTGCATGGATGTGGGGCTGTACAGAATGAAACTGGGAGAGTTATACTGAGAGTGAGGGAGAAGGAGGAAGACCGATCACAAAAGCCACCGTAGCTACAACCAGCAAATACAAAAAATCTGCAAAAGGGCATTGAAGAACATCTTTGTAATCATACAAAATCCTTGGGACACTGCTAAGATTTGGTATTGGAAACACGCCCATTAAACAAAATTCAGGACAACATCCTCAGCTGCACTAGATGTGGTGTGACTCAGAAAAGGGTAGCCCCCAGGCCACCCTTCCTTTCTCTGCTCACAGAGCTGCAATGGCACTACCTCAGCCCTGTGGTCTGAGCCCTGAGCCCAGCCACACCAGCTGCCCCTGCCCCAATAAGGACTGCTTCTCTGAGCAGTGGCTGGCCAGGAGGGCTGTGTCTTCCAGCCCTGCCTAAGTACACCTCTTCACTGGAAGAACGAGCATCCCAGAGAGGATCTGTGGCAAGCAGTGAGATCCTTTGCTCCTGCGACAGTGGCCTGGGCACTGAGAGAAGTAGTATAATAGATTGCGGGATGGGCTATTTCTTTGTCAAGATAAGAGCCTAAATTTGAGTAAGTATCTGTGAAAATCTTCCACTGAGACTCTCCCAATACCTAGAAAGAAGGAACCTTGTTATGAGAAAGCCTCAAACCTAGCATCTGCAGAACCCCAAAGATTTATGAAGAATGGGAACCACTTACACAGCTTCAGCCTCCTGCATTAGCTGATCTCTATGAATGACTTTGTAGACAGAGACTGTCCTCCCAGAATTATATAGACCTGGAATGGACACAGTGCTCTTTATTCAGCCCTTTATACTCTTCAAAATCCTCTAATATGTTTCCCAGCCTCTGTGCAGAGTCCAGAATGCTTGGGCAGCTGTGTAGAAAAGGCTTACTGAACAAGCTTCTGGTGGGAAGGGAGGATGAAGACCGTGAGGAGCACCCATTGCATGCTCAGATGTTGTGATAACAGGGCAATCCAGGCAAGAAAAAGGAAAGAGCAAAACACAAAGCTCTAGATGAAATCCCCTGCTCATAATGCTAGTTAAAAAACTAAGGGGGAGCACAGATGTACAGGAAAAAATATCAACAAATAAAAAACTAGATGATCTCCAAGGAGCCAGCACTTGGAGCCAGGCTAGTGTCATTTTTAGGACCATAAAGGAATTCAACACATCTTGGCTGGAAGGTCATAGTTTCTATTCGTAAGAACATAGAGGCTGAGAACAATGACGACAACTTGTCTGGTATATACTTTTTCTTGCAAAGTTAACTAGGGATAATTTTACCCCATATCTCTTCCCATTTTATTCCTGCCAACAACTTGTATAAAAAAATCCAGAGAAGAACAGGCGTGTTGTGCTTCTTAAAATACTGCTGTATTTTATATATGGAAAAAAACCCTTGTGAAAATAACCTCTGTCGCTTGGCCAGATGGTTAACAGGGAAACACAAGTATGTGAAACGAGGTGAATGATGTAAGCTAGAAGAAAGGGAGAAAACCAAACGGACATACTGCCTCAGATGCCCATGGTAAACAGAAGAAAAATCAAACAAAAGAAAAGATAAATATCCTAACAGCAGAGGAAGTAATTGCAAAAAACTGTAAAGGCCCTGTTTCTCAAATTGTTTAAACTCTCCCACACCAAGCACTTTTATAAAGCCTTCAGAGGGAGAAGCCAAAGCCTGGCAAGAGACACCCACGTTACTTCATCTTGTTGATGTTTCACATTTTTCTGTGTCTCTCACCCAACAGTCACCCACAGCTGGGAAAGGAAAAGCCTGTGTTGCCAGTAAGACACCTACTACCTGTACTACAAACCCCTCTTGCATCCTTTGTGTTAGGTGTGACATTACCATTCTTCCTCTATGCATGTACTGAGCGTTCTCTCTTTCATATCTTCATCTTTACTCTTCCTAATTTTTCTCCTCTGATGTTTTCTCCTAAATGGAAGCTGAATTAAAAGGGTCTACTGTTCAGCCTGAGAACTGTAACTTTTGGTCTCAAAGTATGTATCCCAAAACGCAAGGCGTTGCCCGCTTAGTCCAGTCTGAAAACATGCATCTCTTAAATGATTTTTAAAATATAAAATAGTCTTTCATAAGCAATGGGATAACTTTCAGGAGACAGAACTACCTTTATCTCACCTAACATGAAATTCTCCCTGGCCTATTTCATACCTTCTCACAGGGCTCTCTAGACCTGGATTGTCTCTCCATTCTTGCTCTCTTCCCAGTGCTTCCATCACCTCTTGACACCTTAACATACACGGTTTCAATTTCATAGTTTCAAATTACTTTCACTCAAAAGCAGTGTGGAAGGAATCCCATCACTGGTTAAGAAAATATCCTTGCTATCCTTTTTTCTGGATGATGACTGAATAATTGTCATAACCACTTAAATAACTGACTCATCTTCCAGACCACACAGTGCAACCTCAGAACAAAAAGGTCCTCACTCCGGTTTACTTTTTTCTTCTTCTTATACAGGAGTTAGTATACTCCTGTATACTAACTACTGTTAGTATACAGGCTTGTCCTACCTGCCAAAAGCGTTTCCATTCAGCAGAAAAAGGTGTCCATAATGACATCCTTCTCTGGAAGTCCTGTGCTTCATTCATACAGCCAATTTATAAGTAAACTGAATTCGCTGTCAAAAAAAGATCTGTCTTTGGACTTCATACGTGGCCTGGGGTTTTTTTTTTTTTGNTTGCAATAAATCACTGCCATTGCGTTTGCTGGGGTTAGCACATGGAAGGGAGCGCTGCACGTACCACAGCCTTAACCACAGTGAGAACTGTGGTTGATAATGGCAGCACTTGCAAAGATAAATCACCAGCAGGGAAAGCCCTTCTAGAAAAAAACCACACAACCTGACCACCACCTCCCAAAGAAACCCAAAAGAAACTCCAGCAGAAAGGACATCTTGGGAAGCAGTGTAACTGGGAAGAATGGTACGTTGTGTAACGTACCCTAACTTGAATGTTGTTCACTGTATGGACTTGCCCTCACAAATTCAGGATCTGAAAATACTTTATTGAGTAACAGGATGCTCGGGTTTTTCAATGAAACTTTTGTTCATTTTTCTCACTGCTTCACATGATGGTGCACACCTTCCTGTAAAACAGCTTTGTACACATCACAAGTTCTTAGGAATCTTTCCCCGAGTCCTGTGTTCCACATTTTCTGAACCCTTGCCCCACTAGAAGAAATGATTGCCTGGGGAAGGATTACCTTTATTTGTGCTCTCCTACCATCTGCTATTCCAGGCCCCCAAACTCTGTGGGGACCTCCTTGTGAATGCTTTCTTACAAAACACGTCCACCACCCTTCATTGACAACAAAGGCAAGAAACATTCCACTGTAACACACGGGACAGAACAAAACAGAACAGTGCTCTAAGACAGCAATGGTTTCCTTGAGCTGCTTCCCACCCTGTATGCAGGTAAAGAGAACGAGCCTTATTTTTTTCCTGTAGCTAAGGAGAGGCTGAAACATTCCTGCTACACCATCAAGTACAGCCAAAGGATTGGCTTGCTTGCTCCGTTTTCAAGAGCTTTATTAATTGTTAAAAAGCTCTTTCTCTCAGAATGACTCCAAGTGAACAGCACACAGTGTTGGCATCAGCACACAAGTCTCCTGTTTTGGTATTCTAGTTGAATACAAGATGGGCCTGGAAAGGAGAGGACAAGCACAATGGTTTTTGAGGAAGAAGTCACCTCCCTTCCAACTTCTTAAGGGTCAAGGCTCAAACAACTGGAGGGCCAGTCCACAACCATTCTCTCAAACTGCCAGTCAGCTGGAAAATACTACTGTTCTTCACAAGCAAAGGGATCAGTTACTACAGTGGTTCTTGTGCAACTTCCTTCATTTTCACATCTTCTATGAAGAGCAAGTTATGAACTATATAAATCACAGACAAGGTCTGTTCCCTAAGCCCCAAAATAACATTCCAAACAATATCTGCCAATCATCTCTTGTCTCAATAGCAGAGAGCAACTCCAAACCTTGCCTTCGTTCAGGAAATAGGAAGAGATGGAAATAAAAATAAACACTGTAACCTGATGTTTAAAGCTGTTTTCTTTTAAGCACCCAGTGTGAGAATACTCAGAGGACCTTCAATTTCAAGAGGACGGTAGGGTATTCTGAGAGGGGAAAATATATTCACATTTTAGAATACTGTGCGAGTCTGAAAGTTAAACAAATCAGAACCACCTACAAATGAACAATGCAATCTTCCCCTAGGTGGACTCTACTACTGTTTCCCTAAACGTGAAGAGTCAAAGTGTGTTCACTACCAGCTGGGCACCTATCCTGTCCCTGTACATTCACATTAAAAACCCCTCTTTCCAGTGCGCATTACTCATAAATGTGCTTAGTCAGACCGGTTCTCTGCCCCTTTGACTTAGGGTGAATTAGGAAAGGGTCTGTTAAAGGATGATACGGGCCATTCTTTTGTGATGGTCTGCAGTTTTCTCTCCCAATACATTTTCTTTTTATTTAGCACTTCCATTTTTATTCTGTGTTCCTCTTCGGCCATCTCACACTCTCTTTCTATTTGCTGTATTTTTGCCACATGAACTTCATTCATTTGGATTAACTGCAGTTGCAAAATTGACATTTGCTGATGATGCTCTTCCTCATGCATCTTTTTCAGAGCACTTTCCTGAGATGCTTTACTTCTGTAGTTCTTATCTGCTGTCATTCTGACATCAGAACATGAAGGCTCAGGTTGGGAGGTACCTTCACACACTGGGAAATGTACCAGCTCTTTCTCTTCATCACAAAGTTCTCTATTTGAGACAACAAATGACTCTGCAAAACATAAGAGGAAAAAGCATTATAGTATTCCCTTCTCCCTCGAGAAACATGAACTTGTGATAATACACCTATTGGTGTATGCATCTAAACCTTGTGCTTCTGTACCAGAGCACAGAAGCCACTACATAATGCAGTTCTGTTGCAGAATACCAATAGCATAACGGTCCGAACTGAACCACTCTGGGTTCTGTTGACAGACCTCCACAGCAATCATGGGAGCTCAGAATACTGAAGAGATGGAGACATTTATAAGTGGACTTACATAGAATAGAAGCCTAACCTTAGGAGCTGAACCATAATGCAGCTCTTACAGCCAAGTCCACGTCACTTGCAATGTTTTTATGACAGATCTGAGGGTCAGGTAAAGAGCTGTATGAACACAAATACCAGGAGACCGAGGGAATACTAAGAATACTATTACTTATTCCTTTCTTATCTCTACTGTATATGTCATAAACACACTGGGGTATAATATTTTAAGGAGAAAAAAAAATTACATAATTCTAACTTTGAGAAAGTTACTCTGAAGTAAAAGAAACTACTCATCAAATGAAATAGTTACCACTGCAAATAAGGGCCTCAAAATACATTCCTTTACAAATCCCGATGACTACTTATGGTAAATAGATTTATGAAAGAGACAATGTAAGAATGTTATCTAACAATGTAGCTACTGTTGCCTTTTGAGCAAGGACAGTCTTCTCTGTGTGATCCTGACATAATAAAAGTTTGCAAGAAACCACTGTAGCCACCCTCCCTTCTGGTTTGGGATTATTCCTGCTGTGTATGCTTGCCAAACCAAGAAGAATGTAGTACTCAACTTTTTCAGAAAGGCCATTCTCCAATGTGGACCACAGTGTGAAATATAGCTCTACGTACGCTCTTTAGTCCTTGAAAACAAAGGAGGAAGGACCTAGAGGGAACTCTTGCAGCAGACAATTGTGTATCAGTTTGCTGCTGGTAGCTTTTTTTTTTTTTGATGCTCAGACAACCTTTTCCCAGCAAAGTGCTACTTTATAAAGGATCAAAATATCCTTGGGGCTGTTCTCTGGAAAACCAGCGTGATAGCTACTGTGATGCTTGCCACAGAGCAGCAGATGTGTCAAAAACTGGTGAAAAAAAATTGCCTAAAACCTCGGTTTAACTCCCGGAGGCCCAGGGAAATACACCCAGTCTTGTAATATCACAGCTTTGAAATGACTTCTCTATAACCAGCAGTCACAACTAAGTGGGGAGATTTAGACTGCTGAAAGAGAACCACTGGCAAAAGCACAAATGAATACTACTTGCATCGTTACAGTAACATGTATACCTTGACTAGAAGCATCAGGCTGATATTCAGGATCTTCTTCTGGTGGGCTCTGCAAAAAGTACATTTGCTCAGGCATTATGCTGGCAATCTTCTCTTTCCCTATGATGTGAGTATTTATAAGTGGGCTAATACTTCTTTTTACCTTCTCCCGCCTTTCATGTGCCATTATCTTTTTTGTCCGTGCCTTGATATTTTCCCAGCATTTCTTTAACTGTTTGAAGTCTCGCAGGGACACGCTGGGCTGTGAGTTATATTCATGAGCCAGTGCTTGCCAGGTACGTTGTTTCAGAGCAATAGTTCTTGCATCGCTTTTCTTACATTCCAGCACGTATTTGTATTTTTCCACCAACGCAAGCAGCACGCTCTTCTCCACTTCTGAGAAGTATTTAGCAGGCTTTATTATTTCGTTTTGCATTTTCTATTGTTTCTCCAAGAAGCCAAAAATCCTATGAAAACAAGGTTGAAAGAAAAAAAAAAAAAAAGGAAAAAAAAACCAAACCAAACAAACAAAAAAACCAACAACAAAAACCAAACAGGAATTAGAACTGGTTACAGTATCAAGAAACTCTGTTTCAGCAAATAACTCCTAAGCATAGCTTCTGATTCTACCACACTTCAGTTTCTGGAATAGCTTGTGAATAGTTCCAGAGTACACATGAAACATTCAGGTAAGATGTAGTATTATTATATGATGTTTTCCATTGCCACTTTAGAGGCTGCACAGTTACAGAATTAGTGTATCATAACCAGGAGAAGCTTCTGGTCTTTGTTACAGTTTGTCTTGACAGAAAATACTCAGCATTCAATTTACTTAGTGACTTGTTTCTAATTACTTGTTTTTCTATTCACTGCACTTTGCTACACCCAGGGAGTTTTCAAAGCCCTGAATCACGGAACAAGTTCTGAAACCCAGCCCTCCATAGCTTCAGAATTAAGACTAAAGCCACCTTCAGCAGACGTGGGTTTCCCCTGGTGCACAAAAGACCCTCTTCTGCCCTTGCAGGCTGCTTTTAGCTAATTTCTCCCATCTCTCTGCAATATTTGAAAGCTGTAAGAGAAACAATAGTAAGAAGTTATCTTTTAAAACACTTCTGTCTGTCTGGTTCTCCCCCTCCTCAGCCCTCCTTGACTGGCACCCAGTAGGCAGCAACCTCCTGAGAAGAGGCAAGGGTTGCAAGAAGACACAAATTAATTCTGGAGCCTGACTGCTCTGAAGGTATAGGTCCTTCACCCTTTACTGCCAGCTCTGCATTTCTGGCACTTATGCTTGCACTGCTGGTCCCTCTCAGGACCAGGACCAGGAGCAGGAGCAGCCAGAAAAGAGTTTTGGGCTAACTCAAGACAGCCACTGCTATGCACTTACAGCACGTTAGTGACCGCCTCTCTTCTCAAGCCTAGGAACAGGTAGCTGATACCAGGGAATTCTTAGCCATAAAAAAATTAATAAACCAGTGTCTCCTTGAATTATTAACACATAATTGTGCAGCAAAATATATTTTTTTTCTTTTATCTTTCCACACTTCTCTCCCAATACAACTCTGCAGACCCAATTACTTTTATATTTTGGGCAGAAACTTCTGGATCATTAAATAGGAAAAGGGGGAGCAACATTGTCTTAGTTCACATTTCTTCTGGCTTTAATCATGAAACTCAAAGATGGAATACATAAAATAACTGGTTCTTATTCCTAACCGTCATTAGTTTTCTAGTATTTTGCCTATTATTTCCACTACTTCCCTCATACATTACTTGAGGATGCAATAGATGTCACCACCAGACTTCCTCTTTCCAGTATCTTTCCTGAACTCCACTGCACTAACAGTCTGTTTGCACCTCTGTTGAAATTCCTTTCCTCCAAATGTCTTAATGCTTAGAGTTATTCCCACCTTTTTCAGTGAAGGTAACCACTTACAAAGAATTTACAATGGACAAGGTAATGTCAAAATGAGAAACCACCTCTAACAGAAGAACAGGAGCTTCCTCAAGTAGCCTACAGAACATGACAAAACCCATCAAGCCAAAGATTAATCAAAGAATAGAGGAGGCAGTAGAACGAAGCCTAGAATAGTAAACCTGAAACAAAGCGAACAGCAATAAGGATCAGTCTGAGTGAGTTAGGTTGAGGGTTGGTCCCTTCCAACCCAAACCATTCCATGATTCTGGGTTAAGTCAGTAGCTAAATTGTAACCTTATTGAAAAAAAAGAGGCGACACTAAGTTTGTGTCACTGCTCAACTGGGTAACCACTGGGAATGTACAGACTAGACAGTCGGCACCTACACGGTTCCTGGTGAGTCACAGTTCTGCTGTCTTTTACCAAATGCTGGTGTCAGGAGGACATGGCAGAGCTGGAGATTTTCCAGCAGACAGGACTTAAGGGACAAAGGGAAAGATCCATAGGAAATGAGACTTTAATAATTCTGCTGCTCACAAACAGTTTGTTTATTTTGCAAGAAAGAAAAATAAAGGTGGAAGAAGGAAGAGAGCTGGGTGGCTGAGCATAAGCAAGACAGTTCTCTCATCCAGCATTTCCTCCATCACACTACATCCAGTTATTTGTTACTGTCTGTAAAAACTTAAGACACCCCATGTGTTGGTAACAGTAGTTCTTGAGCACCTGTAATCCTACAGAACACAGTGTATGTAAACAAACTTGAAAGTATCACCTATCAATCATTATAATGACTAGGTCTAGCAGACAAAGAGAACATCTCCTTCAGAAGTTCCTTAAATAAAAAATAAATTTAAAACATGAGGGAAAAGTCAGGAAATGAGCATCCTAACAAAGATATACTGAAAACTTGCAACTTCACTCCAAGAAGCAGCTCTCAACACATGTAAAATAAAGATACTTATAATGGAACAGACTCTATCTACCAATATACTTCACTTATGTGCTTATTATACCATCATAATCCATTGACCTGTTTTGGACAGATGCTGAAATGAAATTTTTAGGGCTAAACATTGATGCTTCAACTTGTCTTAGCCTCAGTTTCACTGAGGAACAGGACAAAAAACAGTCTCACCAGCAAGTCATAAGGTCCAACACCTTATAACCCTGAAAAGTCAGGATCAGAGACTCTGTGTGATCAGAAATGGCTGATTCTACCTTTCACTCACTTTGTAAAAAGTGTGAAAATCTCAAGACAAAAATCAGCAGGTATTTGTGTGTAGAAAGCCCCTTTAGTTAGAAAAACAATGTGTTTTCCATAAATTTGGAAAATAAGTTCGAAAAGTTAAACAATGATACAGGCAATTCTGATTGCAGGTGCTAAATATTTAGCTACAGAGACGGGGAGAGATCAGCTGATACCAGTAAACATATCCAAAAAACATTTCCAAAAATGACTTAATGTATATCAACAACGTGTGTACCATGATAAAAGCCAATTTTTCATGGATGGAGCCACAGTAAACCCCTTACTATCAATTTCATAACACACTATCGTTTATTACTATTATTTTGACTGTGCTAGTATCTGAAATCCCCAGTCATAAACTCAAATACTCTACATTTAAAATGGAAACACAGGTCCCACTCTGAGAAGAATACAATACATTACTTTTCCCTTCCCCCATATATATTCCTATTTTTTCCTACACATACTCACTGTACTTGTGTCCTTTCCATGAAAAGGCTGGGATTATGGTCTAGGACGCATAAAAGAACTCAAAAACTGCTGAAAGCAGTTTAATGCATTTACTACACCAAAGAGTTCTTGAAGATTCTTTTCAAGCTCTTACACACTTAGCCTGCTCGCTTCAATATATTAAAGCCCATCTTCAATCAGGTGAACAGAAAGCATTCTGAGATGCCAGAGAACTTAGAATACCGAGAAGGTGCAGCAAAACACCAGCATGTACTTTTATTCATCTCTTTTTTTCTTTATGCACATCATTCAGACAGCCCACTGGCTACTCTGTGGAATATAAGAAAGGACTCTCACAAGCCCAAACAATTTCCACTTTGAGGCTAAAAGATCCTTCCAGGACATATGCCCAGGATATAATTTAGCACATGGGAATCTGTGCTGAAATGGAAGTAGCTCACTGTGTATAGCAAACAGGATTAATTTGGCAACGTGTAGGCACAGGAGGAGAGTTACACAGTAAATTCTAAGAAACAGAATGGAAGGCTTTTCCCCACTCATACAGGTTCCCAGGCCCTAAGACATGTGCAGCATTTATCCTAAATATCTTCTCCTAGCATGGCTAAATTCACAACTTGCCCTAAAACAAACCAGTGTCTTAAGCACTGGTCCTCTCACACAAACCTTTATCGATATAAAATAACAAAAACATCTCTCAGCTCTTCATCTTTACTGGGAATTGTTGCATGTGCTTCTTCTTTTAAAGATTACAAAGGATGTACTGTGATCTGCCAGAATAATATCTTGAAAAAAAATTGTGAGGAAGAGCACATATGTTCATAAATATGTATATATGTATTATTTCCCTTACACACACCTAAACATACACCCAAACTCCAACCATTAAAAAAATCACTTCAGCTTGACATGTGTGAGCATTTTCAGTCCCCAAAATATTTTTTTTTTTTTAGGCATAAGAAAAAGAAAAGAGAAATTTATGGTGGAAGATTTAACCCAGATTTTAGGATTACACTAACCAAACACAAAGGAAATAGTTTGCCAGCAAACTGTGGTCACTTACGGTGTGAAGATGGTATTCATTTACCAATGCTACCAGGAATAGTTGAGGATTGAAAAAAAAAGAGAATTTATTTATCCAACTTAAACTGCAGGAAAAGCTTTAAGCAGTAACTAACAGCACTGGAAAATCAATCATAATATTGTCATTTTCATCCAGTGCTTGAGGGTGAAAGAAAGAAAAGGAAGTGCAATTACCCAAACCAGTTACAAGAACAGGTTTATATTTCATTTGAATAACAGAACCAGCAGCAAACAGTGTCCTTCTTCCTCGAGTGTTAGGTTTTCCTCACAGAGCTTCCACCAGAGCGTTCCAGGCCTGACCCCGTCTACCTTGAGACTTGAAATCAATTAGGTAATTAGATGCATCACACAGATATGAATGAGATCTATATAGAAATTACGTTCCATACAATCAGATTTAAAACAAACCAAACCCTCTGGGTGCCCCCCCTCCCCCTATTCTGCTTTAAAACAAATCAATAGTTAATGGATCATCCAGCTAACGAACAAAATAATCTATTAGTAAAAATTCGCAGTATTTTGCCTAAATTTCTCCTGGCAGATTTTTATCTAGGTATACACGGTGATGTAATTTTTAAACAGATAGATAGTATTACATGATATATACACACACAGATCCTGTAAGCGGGTCGTTCGGCTGCCCATGGAGGACACCCAAGGCAGTTTGTGCAAAGAAAGGTTAATGGGCGCAGGCTGTTATTTCCAACCGTTGCCTGAAATGAATCAAAAATACGCATAAACAGGAATCCTACCAGACTTTCCCGCACCCGAACTTCTCAAACATTAACTCGGGCTTGTTTTTATTCCCTCGCCGGCTCCTCTCCTGCTGGGATGAAAAAGGAGAGCAGGTCCCGGCTCGACAAAGAAGACCGCTCCACCCAGGGCGGGCATGTAGGCTGCGGCGGAGGGCGCGGATCCAGGGACATCGGCGGCGGCAGGAGGGACGGCGGACGGCCACGCTGTCACCCAGCGCCCGCCGAGACCGCGCTCAGCCCTGCCGGGGGGG
>VZTM01014269.1:189412-222517 GCA_013400555.1 Jacana jacana
GGGGGAGCAAACGCCCACCGGGAAGGGGGTGAGCGGCCCCTTCTGCTTCTGACACGGGCTGGCGGAGCTAGCGGTGCCGAGCGGGGCGTGGGGAGATCCCCGTCTCCGTTCATTCGCCCGTCCCGGTGCGGCGGTAGGAGACGCCAGCTCGGGCTTTACCTCCGACACCTCCCGGCTGAGAGACGCGCCTGTGCGCCAGCGCCCCCAGCGGCGGCCGGGGGAGGCAGGCAGGCCGGGGCGNCCTCCTTCGGTCCCCTGAGGAGGAGCGGGCAGCCGGGTGGGTGGGAAGGAGAGCCGGTCGGGCAGGGGGGGAGCGCAGGTAGCCGCCGGGTGCTGGCTTCCCCTGGGGTAAGTTGGGTGCCCGAGGGTTTCCCCGGCTCCTTGTCGGAGCAGGTGTCCGTGTATCCGTCCGCTCCCCCGCGGCCGGCCTCTTTCTCGGGGAACCTCCGTTCGCGGTGGAGTTTGTAGCTTCGCCTCCCCCCGCCGCGGTCCGGAGCGGGAGCGAGGTTTTCTTCCGCAAACGCCGTGGTGTCCCGGTTACAAAGGTGCGTTCCAGGCGGTGCCTGGCTGGCTGGCTCTCCCCGCTGCCTGTCACCTCTCCCGGCCGATGCGCTCCTCTCGAGTGAAGGAGAGGGAAGCTTGAGAGAGCTGGGGTTCGGTGGGGTTCAGGGCGTGTGTACGTTCTGTTAGTTGCTCTGTGTTTCCCGAGGGAAGCTCTTGGAGAAGGACTCTTTCTTTGGAGGCTGCGCTTTGCTCCCCAGTTAAAAAACACACTCGCTGGCCTGGGGATTGGAAGGTTGAATGTAATTTGAGGGTGAGGCAGAAGCCACAGCTGGGACCTGCACGGCCCTCAAGTAGGTGGGACCGAGAACACGAATGATTTTGCGAAGCTAAAGGAGTAGTTTGCAATCTTTTTGCAGTTTGCCCGGGGTTTCCTTATCGTCTAAAGATCAAACATGGACCCTGAAGCTGAGATAAAGAAGCAAGTGAACCCTTTCTACTGCAATGTAAGTATTCCGAGCCGAGAATTGTAACTGAGCGGTTTTGGTAGAACCAAGGGTGAAGGTTTTGTTCCTTTCTCTTGAGCAAAATTGCTAAAGAGCATTGGGGTGGAATTTATTTTGCTGCATTTATCACGTTTGTGTGGCAGGAACAAACATTTAAACAAGCAATTCTAATAATGTTATGTTTCTAAATAAAGGCATTATTTTAAAGTGGAAGGTTAAACTGCAGCTCCTGTTCAGAAAAACAAACAAAAAAATAATCCTAATATGGCTCATTCTCAAGTGTATTGCTATTGGGTTTAAGCATCTTGGGGTTTTTTTAGAGGAGGAGAAAATATTTAAACTGAGCTTGCACATGAATTTAAACCTAATCTGCTCCAGTTCTGAACCAGCTGAGGCATAAACCAGCTGTGACTGGAAAGCTTCGCGTGCACTTGAGTGAGGCAGGCCCCAAACTGGTGAGAGTGTGGTAGTCCGGCTGCAGCACTGAAGGCCACTGGCTCATCTTAGCCAGCTGTGCTGGCTTGTGGCAGTTATGGTTAGTTGTGTGTGAGGAAGACCTTTGACCTGTCTTCACTTAGCCAAACGAAAAGGGCTTCTGGAGGCATCTGGGTTTTTATGTGACATGGAGATCCCTTTTCATTAGGCTGTCTTTGGGTGCTCCTGGAGCCTCACCAAGAGAAGGTCTAAGAGCTGCTGTGGTTTGTCTTTGGATAGTACTTGTGTAGAACTTACCTATACTGACATTTTGGTAACAGATTTATTCTGTTTTGATACCAGTGATGTTTTTTTTTTCCTGTTGGTTTATGTGCAATGCTAGAAATACTTCTCTTTTAACCTAGATTTGCAAAATCTGGTGTGCTTCTGCGTTAAATTTGCAGACTCACTTCCTTGGATTCAAGCACAAGACGGTAAGGTCTGTTTTTGAGTGCACCTTTTGTCAGATTTTATGGGTTTAATTAGCAATAGAATATGAGTTTGAAATCTGACTTTTAATGTACTGTTAAAATATGCAATTTCAGATATTTATCTAGAATTGTTGCTTTACTATTTTGTTTACTGCAATAAAGTAGAACTTAGTTTTGTCCATTAACCCTACCAGAAACTGTTGTGATAACTTGTTGCTACAACTCTTTCTCTGGGTTAGTACAGACAGTACGTGAGAATATGTGACAATAAACCCAGAATGGAACTACATAAACCACAGACAGTCTAGGAGAGATCTATGTTGCTTCCACATTTCATGTTACTCCTCAACTGAGATAATCTGTGGTGTTGGTGTTAATGATTTATTTTATAAATAATAAAATGTTTGCAGTGTTATTTTTTTGAATCATAAGTGTCTTTCATTCTTCCTTGATTGATGACTTGGTAACTTAGGTTGAAGAAGCCCTGAAAGCTCATGGCATTGGTAAGTGCGAGATTTTCTACTTTCTGCTCTGTTCTATACACACACATTTCTCCCCACCCCCAGTAGTTGTTTATGAAACAAACAATAAAAAGACTTTCTCAGAACTTGCTCTTTAAGCCTTGTCTTGTGTTCTTTAATGACATAACTATCTAATTCTACAGAAATCAATCAATAAGATCAGCAACAGGTATGAAAACTTTATTAAAAAGTACGAGCTACAATACTGCAAATCAACTACGTTAAAGTTTTAAAAACCTTCATTCAAGACCTTAGAGACTTTCAATATTTAAAATATATTTTAACAAACTATGCTTCTTAAAGCATGGAGAAGTATTTTTTCTGTATTTATATTTGTTTTTTAAAAGAGCTTATTAAAAGTGTCTTAATTAGCTACAGCAAAGTACTTTTAATAGGTTTAATATACCATTAAACCTTCACAAGGTCTTTATGAAATGGTCTGGTTCCAAAAGGAATGAAGGTATAACTGTGTTCATCATTGTTTTCCTACTTCCCTTTCATGGTGCACCAAAATGCATTTACTGGTTTCTGCAGAGCAAAGTTGTGGTCCAAGTTATGCACAGGCATTGCATCTACCCAATCAGGGAATTTTTGTGTGGACTGTAAAGGAAATTCAAGTGATTAAACATTTAGTGGCTGGATGCTGCTGAAATGGACACTGAAATGTATAGAGATGAATTGGCAGACAGTCATCATGGTGTTTTGGTTTTTAATTTTAATTTTGTTAAAAGGATCAGTTGGCCCCTAAAAACTTGAGGAGTTCTAGTGACCGGGATATTCAAGCCTTTGTAGGTTTATCTTCATGACACTTTATTCCTTTTCTTTTACTCTTCTGATCTTTTCATTAAGGTTATTTCAGACAGTTAGTGATGATGCAACTGTTATTAAGCGACATCTAATTGGCAGGAACGAGCTGGCAGCTTCATCAGTTGCCAAAATTATATAGTTTGTAACTTAAAATAAGAAGAGTTTTCATGAAGATGACCTCTGTAATCAAACATATGTGACACTTGCTGATGCAGTAGAATATGTTGAAGCCTTCTGACTCCCACCTTCTGTGTAGGGTTTATTGTAAGCTTTATGCTCAACTTCTTAGCAATATCTGGTGTTTTAGTAAGATTACTTGCAGGAGAGTTAACAGGGTTGAGAGGCATTTAAAAGATGAAAAAAATCTAACTTGCCCTTAGCTGGAGTTGTCTCAGGCACTGCTAGTGATTTATTTATTTCCATGTAGTAAAATACTGAGCTTTCTGAATTTCTAAAGTCCTATTCTTGTTGTTTTCCTATAGTGAGTGCATTAAGCTCCCATTCAAGGAACAGAAACTTACTTCATTTGTGTGCTTGTCATTCCACTCCCAAACCCACAGAATCTCATGTCATTCAGATGTCTGTTTCTCTCTAGGTTCCTCAGTAGCAGATAATGTGTGTGGTCATCTCTGTTTTACCTTTCCTAGGGTTCTGCAGCCCCAGCTGTGTCACATGCCATATGTGGATAGAAAACAAAATATTTTGGGGGAGGGGCAGGGGGCAGAAATAACTGCAGCCCTTTTTCAAAAGTCAGCAGGGTTATGGGCAGAGTCCTGTGCCCTGGCAGGCAGGAGTGTGGGCCAGCAGTTTAAGCACCTCAGGTTCAGAGGATTTTAACTGAATTGCTGTAATGTACAGGATGAAAGTAGCCCTGAAACTTATAAAATGAAGCTTTGTTCATTATAGAATAAAAGATATTTGCATTGATTGTAGTCCATCAGTCAGGCTTTTCCATAGTTGTAGGCTGTCTTCTGTGTAAACTAAATTACAGCCATAATTACTTACAGTTCAAGCCAGTGTTTAATAATTTAATTCTGTGCTGTGTGTTTGAACTTGTGGTGTGTGCTGAGTAATGGGTTGATTGGTCTTCTTCTCTGCCACCTTCATTGTATTGCCTGATATTAAATAACTGCATTATTACTTAGTGTAGATGGGTTTGGTCCAATTTTTGCAAAACCCATTCATATCGTATTCAAAACTAAACATATCTTACTTCTCCTCATGACAACAAAAAGCTCAGAGAGTTTTCTTTAAGAAAAACAAAACCATTATCACACCAAATTGCTTTCTGTATTTACAACTTTGTTTCCACTTCTGGTTTGTTTTTTATTTAGTTAAAACAGCAAGTGGCTCAGGGGAGCAAGTGCGAACACCTGCAAAACTTCCTGATTATGGTAAGAATGTTTAATTGAGGGAAAAAAAAAAGGTGGAAGAAATAAAATGTTTGAGGTATAGTGTTGCAAGTGGTGTCTAGACCTCAGCAAGTCACTGGGAATTTCTGTTCATTGTATTTTCCATCTGCAGTAATATTTTGTAATAATACTTAATATAGACAAACAAATTGCTATAAAAAGAGTGAAAATAGGATTGGGGGGGGGCATAATGGCTGTCAATAACTGATTTAATTTGTGATGTAGGGCCATGTAAGAGCAGGGATTCACTTGAATGTGAATTTCTCAGCATGTTTTCCCTAGGCCATAGGTTAAACTCAGGAGTTTGTTTCATATTGGAGGGCTTTTGTGATGTTGCTTGAGACTGTGAAGACTGATTGATAGATGGATGATATGGGATTAGGTAAAATTGATTTTATCTTACAGTGCAAACTGAGCCAGAGAGGTTTCACGGACAGACCTTGGAAGAGCAGCTTAATACATGTAAGGATTCAGAACCTGCACTTGGTGAGGGTTTTTACTACTATAATTGTTTGCTTGTGTGATGTTTATCTTCAAAGAGAATGGATGAATTTTTTTAAAGTGTGAAATTGGGTAATATGTAATAAAATCTTACTGTGTTTACACTTTTAATACTCAGTAGTATGGTATGAAAGTGACAAAATCATTAGATTTGGCCTGGAATATTTTTGATAAGGGTAGATAGCAAATGCTGAGATTATTGTCTAGAAACAGTCTAAGGACCTAAGGAAAATTAACTCAAAGAAAACATTGCTGTTTGTGATTTACCTGCACATCTCATGGAGGGAAGGGAGAGTGGGGCCGACAGGGAGCACATGTTAAAATACGTTCCTCTCCAAATAGGTACAAAATAAATGTTGGTATTATTTTTTTTAGATTACTTTTTAAAACAAAATTTTAAAAAACTTTTTTTTTTTTCTTACTAATACAGGACTTAATTACATAGTTGAATACAGATCAAAAGACAATTTCCCTTTTCTCTATGAATGTCAACTGTGTCACTGCAAAACAGGATTGAGTAACATGTTCATGCATGTTTGTGGTTCCAAGCACAGGCTGGCATACCTGGTAAGTGTTCAGAGTAAAGGGGTTTGTTTATTTATTTATTTTTAAAATGTAATAATTTAAGTAGAGAATTTGCTGGTCATAAAAAATAGAATTAAAGTATTCTGTAAGCTTTTGTGAAAATGTGTGTGTTTGTATTGCAAGCCTGCAACTGTGATAAATGGATTTAAAATTCTACTTATCGATCAGGTGTATGGCTGTCCACTGCTGACACTCAGTTTTTAGTTTATTCTCTTTTGTTTGACCAGTAGTGCCAATAATGAAATCTACAGATAAAATTGGCTGGAAGTATGGGTTTTGACTAAAGTTTGTATTATATTAGAGAACTGGATCAATGAAGATATTGTTCCATCTTTCAGATGCTTTAGATTAAAAGGAAGACAATTCTAAAAGAACATTGTACGTATTGAATAGAGGCTGTAACTTGGAATTAGGGAAAAATAGCTATTCCCAGTTTTGTGGCTGGACAAGCCATGTAAGTTCTCTCACTGTTTAATGGAAATCTGCAAAGCTCTTAAGGTTTATGTCGATCTGTAAATGCTTAAACACTTTTTTTTATTATGATTCTTTTTTCAGTATGTTTAGAGAAATAGGGTTGTCCATTCTTTGAATGTTTATTGGAATATATTTGTCTAGGACAGGCTTTAATAAAACTGAGAAATTTTCTGAAAAGTAGTTTGGTATCTGCTCAAAGTTGGTACTATATCCCACATACCTTAAAGTCATAGGAAGTTGCGTCCATCCCATGTTTTGAGACAGTTTTAGGGATAATGTTGTTATAAGGTATGCTGTGATGAGTCTGCCATGATGTCCTTTGTAAATATCATGCCATTTCTGGCCATTCAGATATATACACTGAGTTTTGATGTTCTCAGCTCTTGTATTGTTTAATTTGAACTGTTTTCTGCAATTCTGGATCTTATGCTTGTTAACTGAATCTCTGCTATATTCTTAAATACTGTAAAATATAATAATTCAACAACAGTAGCTTTTAAGTCACGCAGCTGGGATGGATTAACCCTAGGCAGTGGGAAAGGCTGGAGACTAAATGGCCAAAATTTGCTCTGCTGAAAAGGAGCTGGGGGTCCTGGTGGATAACAAACTAAAGATAAGTGCTGTGCCTTGGCATCAGTGAAAGCTAGCAGCAAGCTGAGCTATACTGACAAGGGTATAGCCAATAGATCAAGGGAAGTGATAAGTCCTCTGTTCTTCATACTTGTTAGGCCACATCTAGAATATCCTGTCCAGTTCTTGTGCTTCTGCAGACAAGAAAGCTATTGATGAAATTATCCAGTGGAGAGCTGCCAAGATGGTCAGGGGGCTGAAGCACTTGCACTGTGAGGAGAGGCTAAGGTAATTGGGCTTGTTCAGGCTGGAGAAGAAAAAGTGTTTGGGGAATCTAATAGTAGCCCTCCAGTAACTCAGGGGAGGTTACTAAGAATCAGGCCCTTTATGAAGGTGCTTGGCAGGAACAGAAATTCAATCAGGGGAGTTTCCTACTTGACATAAGAAGTCTTTTGCTGTGAGGGCAGTCAAACATTGGAGCAGGCTGCCCAGAGAGATGGGGGAACCTATTCAGTGCTTTTAAGACCCAAGTTGCAAAGCCCTGTGCATCCAGTTTGGTGTTCACTGTCAACCCAGTTTAGAGCAGATTTGCCTTCAGTCCCCTGAATTATTTTGTGATTCTGTACGTAATAAGTTCTACTTTGTATATGTAAAAATTGATTTATCTCCCATAATTGTGCTGTGCTAAATCTGGAAAGAGTTGTGTAGGATGAAGTGTGACTTGAGAATTTGCATTTCTTTATATTCTAGAGACAACATTATCCTGAGATAGCAGAATCTGATGAAGTTAAGGGTAAAGGCTCCGAACTGAACAGAAAGGTTAGGCAAGTTGCATTAACAATTGAGAAGAAAGAAGGAAGAAAACAAATGAAGGTACATTTCTTTAAGAATTCCTGAAGCTTTATATTTAATAAAAAAACAGAGGAAGTGATTTCTGTTATGGTAGACATTGGATGGTAGGAAGTTCTTGCTTTTTAAATCTTTATTACAAGTGCTTTTTGTCATTTTAAGAATTTACAGGATTATTCTGGACAGTTTCCCATTGCTTTGTTTGAAATAATACTTGTGCTGCACGAGTCTACAGAAATGTGATTCTAGAAGGCAAAAACAATACAAAATATCTAGATTAATATTTAATCAACTCCAATCTGTGGGGGGGTGTGTTTGTGTGTAAGTTAACCTGTTTCATTGTTGCGAGGAGACTTACCTTTATGACTTTTCTGAATTAGTTTCTGCTTTGTTAGCACCTTGTGGCAGTTGTTGGAGGAGCCAGGTAAAAGTTCTGGTGGTACAGAGGGAAGTGTGGGAGATGAGGTTCTCAACAATGCCATGGGATCACAGGAGCACCATAAGCTTAAATACTTGGAGAGCTGCATGTTCTTAGAAACATGTTCTCATAAAGATATCTTCATTCTGATTTCTGTTGATGTTTATACCACAAGGGTGTTTAGAAATGTTTACCATTTGTCGTGGCTCTGACCAATGGGACAGATGATGACCCCTTCTCCCCCCCCCAAGGAAAAGAGAGGAGAGGAAAGGATTAAGAGATTCAGGAGTTTAGATAAAAACTAAACTACTTTAATGAAATATCAATAACAATAATATAATAAACAATAAAAAGAAAAATTAAAAAAAATAAACTATAAAAGAAAGTATAAAGAAAAAAAAAAGTATACAGTCTATACAAAACCCTATCAGGCTCCCGGGACGACGATCACGTCCCCAGCAGCACCANTATCTGGGCAGGATATTGGCAAAGTTTCCTCTTGAGCTGTACCTTATCACTGATTCATGACAAGCTTACGCGGGTGCTTAGTGTTTTTTATGGTATACATTAAATTTGCTTTCTCCATCAATTTCAACATCTGTCAACATCCTACTTATTAAAGCATTGTTTCTTCACAAGATCTCTTGCTGGGGCTGCTTAATGTGCGTAAGCTAAGTCTGATTTCAAAGTGGAATTCACAGTGTTACCGTGTTTAAGTTTCTGCCCGTCTGAAAAAAGATCCCTGTTTCTTTCTGTGTGAAACGAGGCTCAAGGATGAGAACCTGTTCTGATCCTACTCTTTTTTGACTAAAAAAAAAAAGTATGGGAATACTGGAAGTTCAAGGCTTTCTTCTAGAATGAATGCTCTAGAAGGGAAAGATTTTAGGTTATGAAGTTATTAAATAATTTTATCCACAAAATAGCTAACATAAATGGGTTTCATTTTTAGGTGGTTAGAGGTGCTCCAGTAATGAGGAGGAGATGGCAAGAATGTAAGTGGGATGTGAAGTGTACATTTCTAATTCGGGTAAACCCCCTTTGACCTAAATCAGCTTGATTTAAGGGCAAATTGAATAAAAAACCAAAAACCAGTAATTGTAGTGTGCATGCACAAAGCTGCATTTGGTATGGTTTATATTGAAAATTCGGTGGATGGTCAAGTTCCTCCGTGGCAACATAACTAGAGACCTCTTTTATATGGCTTTGTTCTCTTTCCATCCCAGTCCCCTGCCCAGGAGCCTTTACCTAGGATTTCTTTTTACCCGGTAACTGCTGTAGTCTCTGCAGTGCCAGCTGCTCCTGAGCATTCTGGTGAACTGGGTAAAAGGAGCAGGTTGGAGCTCTGCCTATGGATTTAATTTGCAGTCCAGAAAGCCAGACAGAATTCCTAAAGCCCAGCTATAGTTTTTGTCTGTGGAATAAAACTTTCTGGTTTAGTAGCCGTTGATACAAAATTGTAGGAACGTGGTATATACAAGACTTCTCCACTCAGTTTCATCTTTCAGAACTCACTGTAGTACGATGTCATCCAGAGGGACAGACAGTACAATTGCATGGCACTTTAAAAAATGGCTAAAAATGGATCTGTATTAGCACTGTCTCATGCTCTGAAGAGCAAAATACCCGTTTTGAATCTAGGAAAGTGCTTTGAAATAAGTGGAATCCTATTCAAGTTAAGTTTCTTGATTGTAACCTGTTGGTTAATCTGTCTCATTTTACATGTGACTGTGGCATTCTACTGTATTTTTATAATATTTTCATATTTTAAAAGATTTTTGCATGTAATTATAACCAGGGTATAAAATACTTCAGATTTTGTTGTTGTGTTGTTCATATTTAATATGCTTTCACATAACAATGCTTATGAAATTATTCTTAATGTTTGTAACTAATAATGCACAGAGACAGAGCTAATTGAAATTGAAGTGCAATTTTAGAACTCTCCTCCATCTCTGTCAAGATAGTGTCCGTTGTGCTACATTTCAAGCGTTTTTCTTTAGATCCTAATGCAGATGACAGCCCTTCAAAAGCTAAAATTCAGCATGTGGATACATCACTTAGTACTGATGGAAAAACAGATTCTAAAAATAAAGATGGGAAAACGCCAGATCCTATTCAAAGTAAGAGAAAATATTTATTTTTTTTTAAATTGCTGTTCAGTTTCACCAAAGCCCAAGATATTTACTTTGTATGTGCCTGTTTATAGGCTCTGTAGTTATGTTATGCTAAAGAGGATGAATTTGCACAGCCTGTGGATGGGTTTGGGATCTGTGGCAAAGGAAAGATAATCTCAGTGTTTGCACAAAAACCTGCCCTGTTTAACTTAGTGTCACTGGATACTTCAGAACAGAAACAAGACGTGATTTATAATTAGAAGTTTTTACTACATGTATTTTTGGGACAAGGGGCACAGACTCGTTTTGGGCATATAAGCTGTTCTTTGGTGTCAGGGAAATAAATGGGATCAGTTGTCTGCCAGACTTTGTTTAGAGCACAGGAATAAAAAGGAAATAGATTGGGTAGATTTAATTTTTTTTTTTTAACAACATTTATAATACTTTTGCTTATTTTTGTGAAAACAAAACCATAATTACATATAAAAAGCAGTGAGCACCTAGTAACTGAAGAAACATTAGAAATTGCTGCTTGGTTGTGGACTTTAGTGTCAAAATGAGATTAGGGTTCTGTCTAAACACATTATAATTATCATCAGTCAGAATATTTCTGATCAGAAATACAAACTTGTGCTTCGTGGCTGAGCCAAATCCTTGATTTTTAGGTAGAGTTTTTGTTTTGTTTCTTCACTAGATTCCTTATTTACTTGTTCAGGTTTTATTGATGTTATACTTAAAAAAAAATTCAAGCAAAGAATACTATAAAATACCAGAAACCTGTTACTAAATATCCTGTTTTTACTGTTTTAGATGAACAGAATGTTCAAGAGGAGCAGGAAAAAAGTCAGAAAGAACAGGAAAAACCAGATGACAAGTCTGAAGCTACTAAGGCTATTGAAAGCAGCAGAAGCAACAAGACTGAAGAAGGCAGTAAAGGCAGCAACTCAGAAAAGTAAAACAAACAAGGAAAATTCACCACCCCCAAACCCCTTTAAATTTACTCAAAGGAAGATGTCATAGGTGATAAGTGTCTGCACTTGCTGTGCATAGGGTATGCTGTGAAAAGAAAGGCATGCTATGATAGCTTGTCTCCTGCAATTGTGCTCTCTCATCTTCTCTCATCAGCAGAAAACGTGGTGTTTGTTGCTCTAGATGCAACTAGTTTTTATCCTTAAGGCATAATCCTCATGTATTACAGCTTCAAAAATGATGTTCCCTCATGGTTTAAAAAACTTGTTATGGGTTCATGTCAAACAGTCAGGGGTGAACTGATATGAACTGATTTTAGAAGGAAAAGTTAATCAGTAAATAGCTGTAACAATTGGGGCTTGTCTTTACAAAAGGTTTGATGGAGGAACACTAAGAAGCATTATGTGGGGTTCTGAAATGGTAAAACTGTGCTTGCTGTTTGTAAACATCTTTATTAATAGCGGTATTGTTGAGTTGAGTTTGAACTGTGAGTCTTTGTGTCAGGGGGATATCTCCAACTTCAAACATCTTTGTGCAACGCCAGGAACCACAGGAGAGCATTTGATAAGGGATACACACACATCAACCCAAACATAAGACTTTTGTTCCAGCAGTTCTTTGGGTTTGCTCTAATCACATTCTCCTGAGATATTTTTTAACTGTAAACCAGTAGTATTTCTCCCAGATGCAGACGACAGCTTTTGCTTGTTTAGCATTACTTAGTAAAGGAATTTTCTTGCTCCTGAAATGTCTTTTTGCATGAATATTGCCTCTCTGTGGGGCAGTTGCTAAGGAGAAACACTAGCTGGAACCAGATTCAAGCCCAGGTTTATGAATCTTTGTGTTTGTTTGTCTGGCTTTCCGAGTAACTGTAACACTTCTTAATCTGGAGAATGAAATACTTTGTGAAAATAAGGAACTAATTCTGTATCTATTTCCACATCTGGAAATGCTGCTACTTATTTCTGCCTGATACTGGTCCTCATTGTGCAGTCCTGTACTTCAAATTTTAAGAACAGCATCCTTTGGCAAATCACTTAATGTTGTTCTTTTAATCCAGGTCAGAGAGATCCTGGTTAACTCTGAGCAGGCAGGTGTTTCAGCAAGAGACTGATTCAGAAGTCAAGTTTCTATATTAGGACTTCAGCTTGTTCCTTTACTGCTCAGTTTTGTGAGAATTCTGAGAGATGTGAACTCAACTTCTTTGCATAAGAGGAGGTTCCCATTGAGAGCAAGCAGCTGAATGATGTTTCCGCCTGATTACGATGATGATCACAAATTCTAATGATCACCACAAATGATGAGTCTGCAGGCTCAAGCTGAGAATTCCTGTTGCTCCTCATTTCTCTGTAGTTTTTGCACAGTTCTGCAGTCATCCGAAGATGTACATTATTTTGAGTTCATTATTATTACTATTGTTTTATTTTGAAAAAAGTAAAGATTATCATTTACTTCTACTATACTTTTGAGTCCTAAGAAAGATTACAGGAAAGAGGAAGGTTTTGGCCTGACAGTCATATGATTTTGGCTAATTTAAAAAAACCAGGCACTCCCAGCCCTGCTGGTTCCTGGGCTTGCAAAGGGATGGACTATACCTTACAGTAGCTGTAGTGGCAGAACAGTGAGAATACAGCTTAGTAGCTTTTAGCCATGTGAATCTTTGTATGCCCACTATCTCTGTTGCTACACTATAAAATACTGTTTATAGATGAATGGTTGTAAAGGCAAGTTTGTGAGGTGCTGATAAAAAATCTTGCTGTCACTAGGGGCCTTGTCTTTCTGCAATGCGTACAAAAAGGTTACAGCTTTTCCTACAAATGTCAAACTCTTCTCTTACTTCTGGATTTCAGAATTTATATGCTAGCTAATCACACTAAACCAGCTCCTCATAAAGAATTTTTACGATGGTATCTGGGACCGTGGGGATTTCTGCAAGGAAATACAACATGGGACTTTTTAGAATGTATCAGAACAACTGTAATAGCAGGGTGTCAAGAATTTAAACTGGTTATGAGTTATGACTGGCTACACATCTTGATAGATCAACCAACTGTATACAAATTTATTTCTTTATTCTGTCTTAAGGTGTGAGACGAATAAGGAATCGCAGGAAGACAGCAAGGAAGTTGAGGTGAACGTTTTTCCATTAATGGGTTGCTCCAGTTTACATTTAGTTGGGGAAATAATTCCTTTGGTATATGATTGGCTATGGTGTTTGCTTTTGCTTATTCAAATTAATAATATTATTGACAATAAATTAGCTACAACTTCTGAAGCAAAACCATTAAGAACAAGGTTTTTTCCTACTTTGTCAAGAAAACACATACATGTTTCATGCAAGCACGCACAATTTAACTAGAGGAAGAATTTAGAATACCCATAATAATAATAATTGCTGTTTAGTTATAATTATTGCACATAATCTCTGGACTTTTTTTTTTTTCTTTTCTATTAAACAGCAAGAATTTAGAGCAAACCCTGAAGAATTCACTAGTCAAGAAGAACTGTTGGGTTATTTGGTGAGTGTTAAATCTTACCTTGTAATGTAATTTTTTTGGAAAAAAAAATAATTCATGAAATGACAAAGTTCAAAAAGTGGCAAGTAACATGAAAGCCAAAATGTAGGCAGTCTGCTGATCTAACAACAAACTTTATCAGAAGGTAGGATTTAGAATTAAATTTGTATAACTGAATTTATAATACAAGTATTTGTTCCAGTGTTTCTAGACAGGGTTTTTTTCCAAAGTACTGGTTTACTGTCAGAGGAATGACTTGCATTAAAAATTAATGCATTTTTCTCAATTATAGCTTAACTCTATTCCTGAATTACGTGCCTAACTAAAGTGACCTCCTAAATTGTTTTTCTTTTATAATTGGTCTATCCTATTCAAATGAGGAATATGGTAATTGAATACTGGAGGTAAGCAGAATGAAGGAAAATATCTGAGGTATGCAGAAAGGAAAGGAGCAATTTTTAAGAAATAAAATACAGATTATCTCTTCTCACGGGCAATGAGCGACAGAACAAGAGGGAATGGCTGCAAGCTGCAGCAGGGTAGGGTTAGGCTGGACATTAGGACAATGCTTTTCACAGAGAGAGTGGTCAGTCAGTGGAATCAGCTGCCCAGGGAGGTGGTGGAGTCACCCTCCCTGACTGTGTTTCAGAGTAGATTAGATGTGGTGTTGAGGGCTCTGGTGTAGGGGAGAACTTGTAGAGTAGGGCTGATGGTTGGACTTGATGATCCCAAGGATCCCTTCCAACCTAAATGATTCTATGATTCTATATACTTAAACCCCAAGCCTCCATAAACTAAGAAAAACTATTTAATCCCTTTGTAAAGTAGCAGCAGAACACCTGAGTTCTGTTCAGTTGCTCAAAATATCTATTATGTGCACATTCACAGCAGAGATACAATCAAGAGTGGAAAACTAACTGTTGCTGGTTGTTATTTATTAACAACAACGTTTATTAACATTTGTGGTCTTGTATACAGAAGTGGTGGTTTTAATAAAAGACTCCTTGATGAACTGTACAAAAATCTTTACTCTTTGTTGCTGGGACTTGGCTACTGCATGGTGATTCGGGCACTAACAACTACCATAAAATCTTTTTTCCCTTTTTTAATGGGGAATTATTAGGTATCAGGTTTGCACCTGGCTAACAAAAGTTGGAAGTTATTTTGAGGCATCCTCTTGCCCAGTATGATTGTCCTGCAAGAACAGAAGACCCCTCCTGGGAATGGGATGAGAACAGTGGTCTGTTTTGGAAAGTTTGAAAATTGTTTAATGTTAGCATCTGCAGTCATTTTCTTTGAAAAGCTGCATTATGTGTTTCTACTCTTGTTGGATTCAAAAGATTTCTTATGTAGCAGAAAGTAATTAATAAGTATTGGTTTTGGGACTTGGTGTTCCTATCATGGAATAATTCCAGTTGTTCAATGATTATCCATACTTCATACTTTTTGTTTTTTTCATAGAATCATTTAGGTTGGAAGAGACCCCTGGGATCGTCAAGTCCAACCATCAGCCCTACTCTACAAGTTCTCCCCTACACCAGAGCCCTCAACACCACATCTAATCTACTCTTAAACACAGTCAGGGATGGGGACTCCACCACCTCCCTGGGCAGCTGATTCCACTGACTTACCACTCTCTCTGGGAAAAACTTTTTCCTCATGTCCAGCCTAACCCTACCCTGCTGCAGCTTGCAGCCATTCCCTCTTGTTCTGTCGCTCATTGCCCGTGAGAAGAGACCAGCACCAACCTCTCTACAGTACCCTTTCAAGCAGTTGTAGAGAGTGATGAGGTCTCCCCTCAGCCTCCTCTTCCTCAAACTAAACAATCCCAACTCCCTCAATCGATCCTCATAAGCCTTATTCTCCAGGCCTCTCACCAGCTTCGTTGCCCTCCTCTGCACTTGCTCCAGCACCTCGATATCTCTCTTGTGTTGAGGTGCCCAGAACTGGACACAAGACTCAAGGTGTGGCCTCACCAGTGCTGAGTACAGGGGGACAATCACCTCCCTGCTTCTGCTGGTCACACTATTCTTTATGCAAGCCAGGATGCCCTTGGCCTTCTTGGCCACCTGGGCACACTGCTGGTTCAGTTGTGAAAATCAGTATGCTCAGCTTTGGCTTTAAAATAATTATATTTCTTTTATTACTTGATATCTAAAGATATCAAAAGTTTAATCTCATTTTTCTACCTAGATTTTCACAAGGTCTTCTTTAAATATAGCTTGTGCAAACCAGGAGAGATAAATACTTAGAGAGTTAAAAATATGACCGACTATGCTGTCACATACAAACTTAATGCTAGTATATTATTACTTTTTTCCATTGTCTGGAATGTTTAAAGCTTTGTTTCTAGTTCAGAAGATTTTGAATTGTTAGAATGGACCTGCAGTTCTGTTAGGTTGTGCCCAGGGGAAGTGTTTTCAGACGAGGGGATGATGCATAGTGTGCTCTGTGAGGGCTGTTGGTGCTAGAACTGGCTTACTTGAGCTTCAGAGTTTCAAAGACTGCTTTTTTCTTAGACTTTTTGGGAAGAAGGTGGGTAGTATAAGGCAAGGTGGCTTTTTTAATTTTTATTTTTTTAATTTAGTAGTGTTCTGGCTTTTTGGTAGTTTCTAGAGAAATGCTTTGTGACCATACTGCCTGGGGGAAGTTGTACCCATTCATCCGTGTGCAGTTATCTTGGGGACAGATCAATGTACTTAGGGAAAAATATTTCCCTGTATGTATTTCCAGGCATATTCTTGGGTTTTCCCCTTTCAAAGGATTGTATCAGGTAACTGCAGCTTCCTTCTGTTAGGATGCTCTTCTATTCCACCTCCTCACCCCCAGCTGATGGGGTTAAAAGTAAAAACTGTATTTGCTTTGTAACTTCAGCTGTGTCTGACAGAAGGATGAGGACAGAGACATAAAAATGAGGTTCCTGCAGGTTCTGTTTATACATGGTGGTGCTTTAATCTTTCTAAATGTAATTCTTTCTAAATTTAATTCTTTCTAATTTCTAAGGAGAGAATTTTTTTGTTGTGTGTTTTTTTTTTGTTCTAGCAACGTTTTGAGATACTGAATGAAGATGATGCTTCCTTTATCCTAAAAGTTACCCAGACTCTTACAGATGCACTGGTGGAATATCGTCAGCAGGCTGCATCAAACAAAGTAATGTGGCTTTATTCTTGCTTCTGGTCTGTTAATCTGCAGCTTCCTGCAATTGTGTGGTTTTATTATTACAATGTAATTAAACTATCATGCGTTTTTATTATTTCAGTTGTTTAATGAAACACAATTGCTGTGAAGGCTGTGTTTTAAGTTTTGTACATTAAGTATTGGAATTTTTGTAGAGATGATAGGATAAAATTAAAGCTTTTCTGTTGAGGAGCCTTAATACTTTCTGTTCAAAGGTGCTTGGTATGTTTTTTTTTTTAATATCAGCTAAAAATCATCTTGTCTCTTATTTCCCCTACTTTTCCTTACACCTAGATTTTTCTGCTATTTTTGCCCCTTTTCAATTGTAATGTAAACTTTTCTCATCTCTGTTGACCTCCCTGACACTCTTATTCTGTACCCCATTTCCATTCCCAGCCTTCACTTCGTTCACCATTTAATTGAGACATGATTGACATCAGTTTTCTTTCTTACACAACTTTTGGTCCTGCTCTTTGGACTGTTCCCTTGGAGGTCTGTTTTCTTCCCCCGCTATTAGAAACCCAGTTCTCCCTGCTCTCTATTACTTTTGACTGACTTGTCTTTACACAGGGATAGTATTGGGGAGAGCTGCTTTGAGGCTGCTGTGGTTGCCCCTTGTGTTCCCTGTACCTCCAGTTTACACTCGGTTATACCATAATCTCCTCAGTTTCCACGCTTGGAATGACTTTTTGTTCACTCCTCCGTTGTCAACAGGGATGGTAGGCGCTTTCCTCTTGTTGGTTGGTGACCCATTTAACATCTTTGCAATAAGAAACATTATTCCTTATCCCTCCCAGAGTTTCTTGCAGGATTGACAGTGCTGACCACACTTCTCATTCACCACAACAGCTACTCAACTACTTTTTTATTTAAAGAGTAAGCTTAAGTGTAAAATGTCAGATGAGGGTAAGTACCAGCCAACAAGCTGAAGAGAATCACAGAAGTGACATTTCAAGAAAAAAATCAAGTTTTGTGTTGTTTTGTTTTGTCTTCTGTCTTCAAAACCCCATGCCCCTCTGAATCCAGGACTTTATTTATCTTTGTATTTATGTATAAAGTTTATTTTTGTTGCCACTATTCCATCTGCCTTCTATTGCTTTTCTTCTGCAGTACTTTTCTGTAATAAATTCCATGCCTTGAGTTCTCATTAATTATTTATTGCTTTTTACTTCATCATTAAACTTACTTTCACCTTACTCCTGCTGGTTTTTTTTTCTGTAGAGGGATTTGTTATTTTATTCTTAGGGAAATAGGGCAAAATCTGACATGTTAGAAAAAAAAAAAACAGGTTGCAACAGAAGTAACTTACAGTTTTAGAAACATAGAATGATTTCCTACATTAGGGTTTTTTAGTATTCTAAACTGGTAATTTTAAACTAAATCTTTTACTGTAAGTGTTAAATGCCTCCTTTTTACCCCTGGCAGGTTGAGAATTAGGCTCTATAAGTGTCACTTCTTGGCCTGATACAGCACCTTTCAGAGGTAGAGAGATACCATGAGCAGTGCCTACACACATAGAAGCTGGTTACCAGCTGCATCATTTTCAAAGAAATAAATACTTGTTTTTTCAGATTTGCTAGCAGAAATACTGGTTGTTTATTTGGTTTAGGACCATCAAAAATCATAGAAACACAAGGTTGGAAAGGACCTACAAGATCATCTAGTCCAACCGTCCTCCTATCACCACTACTGCCCACTAAGCCACTAAACCATTTCTTGTAGCACCTTGTCCAGATGCTTCTTGAACACCACCAGGGATGGTGACTCCAGTGTGGGACTTCATAATTTCAGGAGGTGGTCTTGATGGCATTCTGAACACTACTTCTTTCAAAATTGCAGGGCCTCTTAGATCCTGACTGTAATGGAGAAGCAGCATTGGAATATTCCACAGAGCAGTCTGACCTCACTTCAGCAGATATTAGTGACTCTGACACAGGTAATGTTACCTTTGCAATCTTGGTTATGCTTAAACCTTAAGACTGAACACTGCATAAATTTTAGTAAACGCTTTTTTTTCCTGCTTCTCTAAAAGCAGAGCTTAAGAGAGAATAAAGTCAGGGTCAAGTAGTAAAAATTAATAGGTTTTTTCTTTTTTTTTTTTTTTCTCCTATTCTCTACAAATGTTAGAAAGGGCAGACTATTCAAAAACATTCATCTTTCTTAACTGTAAGATCTGGGGAGGAATTGAAGCAATATCAACCCTGACTTTCTTCTGCCCAGAGGCAATTTTTTCTAAAGAGGCTTTCAAAGTCTGACCCTGTTCTCACCATTATCTCCCCCCACTTCCCCTGCAGTCCCCAACTCCCCATTTCTTTCCTTTTCATGGTGAAGAGGATTGGAGCAGGTGTGGTCCCATCAAGATGTTGGTGGAAACAAAATTATGTTGTATAGGATGGATAATTCTGTTTAATATTAAATATTGCAGCTACTTGGCCTTGGTACTGCTAATTCATTTTATTAAAGAAAGTTGGATTTCTTTGAGGTAATTTCCTTCTTGATATAAACAAATGGTTATGTTTATCAAGCATAGGAATTACAGTCATATGCTTGGAAAGGCAAAATATCCAGTATACTAGTGAAGCTATCTAGTATCTATCTAGCTATCTATCCACTATACTAGTGAAGTTTAGCTTTTGAAAACGTCAGTGAATACAATGCTAACAACAAAAATTGCAATGACCTACAATATATGAGACTTGGAACTTCCTCTTCCTTCTTGTAAGCGTACTGAAAATGGCTTTCATCCACCTCCCCACTGTTGTTTCTACAGGATTTTCTGTAAATGGAAAGCATTCTTGATTCTCAGTTGTATGTAAATGTAGCAAAGTCAGATGTTGAACCCTACCAGCAGTGCTGCTGTGCCACACTGGAAATGCTTGTTTTGAAAAGCTCCATTTAGAACAATAGGTAATGAAGGCTCTACAGATTCTCCTGTCATTGAAAAGTGGTATTTCTCTTCTTTAAGACTATTCGAGCAGCCAGTCAGCCAAGCAGTCCTTATCGGTCAATGAAGAAGATGAACCCCAAAACTTTGCAACTGGTTCTTCAGAAATAGTGTGTGAGAACAACATCACTGCTCAGTTTTTGAACAGTGTAAGAAATATGAACGTCGAGGAAGTTACTGCTACTCTACACAAAATAGCAGCAGCAAATCCAGCTTTCAGAGGTAATTCATTTATACACGCATACACTAACACACATGAAAATGTACCTAACAATTTTGTTAGCTCTGTGAAATATTAAGGACTATATGGCTCAGAGAACTTAGAGGTATTCAGGAGGGGTGAAGAGACACTTTTTCCCCCCTTTGACTTTTGCAGGACCCAGTTTAGGAATGGTAATTCAAATGAATTCAAAATGGGTGTTAATAATTGCTGAATTTCCTCTTAAATTATTTTCTCATTTGTGCAAAGTAACATTTACATGGTGAGAAACAGCTAACCAAAATCAAGCATATTGTTGTTAAAAAACACAGAATCTCTTGTCTGTGATAAAACTGGTGAAACACTTACTTATTTTTTTTTGAGAATTCCAACAGCAGAGAGATTTTTAGTTGGTGATTCCTGGAGGAACTGTACCTGCACGGCAACCTAGAAATAATAATGAATCAGAGACAAGTAGTCTTTCTTTTGCTTACAAATTTCTAATAATGTTCAGGTACTAAACCTTTCCACATCTCCAGTCAACTGGGGCTGCTCCTTCAGAAGCTTCCTGTGTGCATTTCTAAGCTTCTCAGAGGGTGTCTAGGATCATCAGAGTAAAAAAAGAAAAGAACACAGGAGATGAGTACATAGTAGAAGAGCTTAAGATACTCTTTGCCTCAGTGCTCACTGTAGAATTGGAGAGGCTGCAATCCATCCCATAACTTCTTGGGCATGTGTGTGTGCAGGCAACGGAGTAGAGTATCTGTTGGGGATGGAAGTTGTGGGACAAACTGACAACGTATAACAATTTGCTATTTTCATGGGTTTAACTCTTCCATCAGTAGGGATGGAAGAGTTAAAGGGACCTCCAGAACGGAATTGATAAGTTACAGGTAATAGTGATTTCTCCCATAAAGCTTCTTTTGGAACCTGAAAATCTGTGAGTGGCAAATGTGGTTCTCTTTTATATGTATTTCTCTTTTTTTTGAAGAGTTTTGTTGTGTGTTGAACACAGCTGCTTTCTCACTGTCTCCTCCTCCCCCCTCCCCGCCCCCAAGTTGCCGAGAATAAGAAGAACAAAAGTGAGAAAATTCAGGAGTCACGATAAAGACAGTTTAATAAGTGAAGGGAAAAGGGGGGAGCAGGGGGTGGAGAGAGGGAGGGAACAAGTGATGCCAAGACAATTGCTCAGCACTTCCCACAGGCAGACTGATGCCGAGCCAATCTCCAGGCAACAGCCACCCCCTTGCCTCCACCGATTTTGTTGTTGAGAATGATGTATGGAATATGCCTTTGGCCAGCTTGGGTCAGCTCTCCCAGCTCTGTCCCTTAGTCTTTTCCCAGTCCTTCTGTGAGGGTGCAGTGTGGGAAAGAGAAAGCCTTGAAGCTGTGCAAGTAGCCTTTGGCAGTAGCCAAAACACTGGTGTGTTATCAACACTGTTTTGGCTACAAATCCAAAACACAGTGTCATACAGGCTGCTATGAAGAAAGTTAATTCCATCCCAGTCAAAACCAGTACAGGATTACAGATGTTTTTTGAAACCAACAGCTTCTAGTGGACAGGTGAATAGGAACTGTTTAGAAAAACGGGGTAGGAATGAGTGGACACCTGGAAAAATATGATCTGCTTAAGAGTAGCTGAGGGGGAATAAATGTGGCTTTTGTGAAAAGAAATCCTTGCTTGCAGACTTTCTGGAGTTGTCTGAAAGGTGTCGGATAAAAGTGATCCAGTTCACATAGTCTGTTTGGAATTCCAAGAAGCTTTTAATAGATACCACAATCAGAGGCTTTTAAGGGAACTGCGTGGCTGTGGGAAAAGAGGGAAATCCTTGCATTGTTTAAGTAACAAACAGCCAACGGGCAATTACTTCTACAGTAAAAAGAGGTTCCAGTGGAGAGCTGTGTGCTAGGGCTTAGGACTGGTGCTGTTCAGTATCTTCACAAATTACTTGGAAAAAAGGGGATAAGTATCTGGATGGCATTTTTTTGTGATAAGATGTTATTCAAAACAGTTACAAGTATTGGTTGACTGAAGAATTTCAAAAGCGCCTCATCCCATCAGTGGAAATACCAACTCATCAGTCAGAAGAGTAGGTCCAATACAAGGAATTAAGGAAAGAATGGAAAGCCAGATGAGAATCATCATTTTGCCATTGCATAAACTTTTACTTTGCCTGTATCTGGCATAAGGCATATATTTCTACTTCCCTTATTTCAGGTAAAGGATTTTATTGCCATAAGATAATATGTTCCATATAAGAAGCAATGGAAAGCTGGGACTTCTTTTGGCCTGGAAAAGAGACAATTGAGATATTATAACAGAGATCTATAAAATCATGAGTGGATGGAAATTACTCTATTTTTTTATTTTTAAAATATTAAAAATATTTTAATTTCCTATCTATTATTTCCTATCTCTTTTGATCCATAAACGTAGAAAGGAAGTCCAACTTTAGAATGGACAGAAAGAGATGGTCAGATGATCTATGGAACTCCTAGCAGGAGGATACTGCGGATACAAAACCAGTACATTTGGCCTTGTCTTCACTGCCTGGGCCAGACTGAACAAGTGTTTGGAACAGGGCTGCTGAAAAGTTTGCTGTATCAGACTTGGAATGTTTCCTGAGCTGAAGATGATCAGAGATTGGGAGAACATAGTATTCCCACATACCACCATGCCTCAGGCACACTTGCCCTGCTGTTACTCTTCCCTTAACATTTGGTTATGGGTGCTGAATCCTTATTAGTACCACTTAAGCTGTCCCTGTGTTTCTTCTACTTCTCCTCTCCCCCTGCTAAAGTCATAGACATTAGTTCCATTAAAGCGACATGGCTTTCTTGCTCGTGTTCAGAAGAGGACACTTTGACTCATTGTTACAGTGATGAAACCAAACACTTCTGGTCATGCTTTCTGATGACCAGCTACAGATCATCAGAAAGTCAGAGACAGTAGAGGGGCAAGACAGAACTTTGAACTGAACCAGTCCAGGCATATCCTGATTGTTAACAGTCACAGTATTTCTCGTTTAATAAGAAAGATCCAAACTTCTGTCAGCATCTAAATGTTTCAGTATAACTTGTGCTTTTTAACTTGTGCTTTATCCTCAGACCGCTTATTTTCTCTGTGTGTTTGTTTGTTTGTTTGTCTGCCTTTAAGGAATTGATATTCCAAATGTTATAAGGATCCTGACTGAAAGTGGAACTCTGAGAAGACCAAGCAATGGCAGCATGTGGTGACATGGTAGTTCGTAGAGTTAATGTGGCAATGTTTACTTTCTGTAAGTTTGAGATTTTTGTTTTACTTACAATGAACTCAATGTAGCTGATTTTTACTATGTTAAAATTTTGTACAATTTTGTACAGCTTGCTTTTGAAAACCTTATTATTTATTTCTCCAGATAGCCAAAATGTCTATACTTGGGGCAAGGTTGTAAAACTCATGTTCTTTCTTTCCACGTTAAAACATACTTTTAAAACAGGTAACTTGTTCTTCTCGCTATAATTAAAATACTGTATGTTGATGGTCTGATCTTATTGTTGGCTCTTGTACAAAGAGTTATCAGCAGAAGGAACTACTGCAGTCAGCAGTACAAACTCATCCTACAGCCAATACCGGGAAGTTATTCCCTGTGGGCCTGACTCAAAAGCTTCTGTAACCAGAAATTCCCTCCCATATAAGGATTATAAATAAGTCTCCATATATTTTTTTTAAAGTAAAGATTAAAAAAAAAAAATAATGTTGGTGCTGTCACTCTAGTTCTGAGTTGAGAAGTGCTGGGATTATAGCCAATTTAGGAAGTCTGGATAATTGGAAGCTGTAGCAAAGTCAACAGAGGTTGGCTGTGCTTGCAAATTCAGAGACATGTTCCAAGAGATCTAACCAGGCGATGGTTAGGGGGCACCGATGGGGTAAGGAGAAGGATCTTCTTGTCTTCTCTTATCCTACCAGTATGAGAATGAAGTGAAAGCTGGCTTATACTGTCATTTTAACATGGACTTTTTTCCAACTAAAGTAGTTGTGGTTTTGACTGAATGCAAATGAAATATATTAACGACTACTACTTCAACAGGATGATGAAAAATGGTTTGGGTGGTTACAAGTTAGTGTGCTTGAGAAAAAAAATAATTAAAAATTAAATTGTGTAATTAAAATTTACTTCCTGCTTGTGATGTTGGGTAGCATTCAGGGGTTCTAATTAAAGCTCTGCAGCTTTACAGCCAAATGCTGGTATAATGTAGGCATGCTGGGGCCAGATGGTGAATGAACCTTTTAATGTTAACTTGACTCTTGGTGATCTGGATGGAATTGAGAATCCTCATCCTGATGGTTTCCCATCTTCATATCATGGAATACAAGGTGCCATAAAAGTAAGGTAACAGAGAAAGCAGCAACAACATTGGTTAGTTTTGTTCTGTGAACAGACACAGGAATGAAAACCATTCAATGACAGTTAAAGAAATTAAAACACAAACTGCTGCTTTAAAGAAATTTTGAAGAATTTCTAGAATGTCTCTAAATACGTTCTTGTCAGAAGCAGAGATGGAACTGGAGCTTGTACAGCTCATTTACTCTGTAATAGGGACAATGTTAGTGCCCACTTAGTGAAGATGAACCTGATTAGTAACAACATGTTTTAGTTGATACAAAATTCTGAATTCTGTTCTGTAATAGAGAAAATAAGCAAACAGAATTATGTTTCTATTTTTATTTGTTTTCCAAGTGGTGAGCATTATATTAACTAAAATAATAAACTCAGAATGTTTACATCTCAACTGTTGTAAAAGGCCATCTCTGGGACAGTTTCCTTGTTCTCTTACTGTGGAATCATTCCTCATGTAAATAAAGTTAAAATTAAGTTGAAATGACTTGGATTTGAGTATTTTTTTTTTCCTTGGGTGCAGAGGGCCGTGCTGGAAATGGACAGAGCTCTGAATTTATAGCACAGTGATACAAAGTGGTTGGAATGGTACGCTGCAGAGTGCTGCTGAACTTGTCAAAGACAGCTGAGAAAACGGAACTGCACAAAAATCCTGAAGCATATGCTTCTGGAAATGGTTTTTGAGAAGATGGTCTAGCATCATCTATTCAGTTATACAGGTTTGGGTTTTTTTTTTCCCTGAAAACTTTTTTTTCTGGTGCAAATAGAAACTGGAAAAGAATTATGTTACTTTTGTCTTGCATTTGCCTGTGTTTTGTGGTGGTTTGGTATCTGCTTATACTAAAGCAAAATTGTGTTTGTTCCAAAACAGTTTTTAAGGATACTATCTCATGCCACCGTTGCAAAGTAAGGGAAAAAGGCAATGTTGCTGACTGTATTCAATATTCTACACTTTGATTTTTTTCCTCGCAGTAACAGCAAACCAGACATGTAGGGTAACTGAAGAACTAATAGAATCAAAACTTAAGCAACAGGAATTAATCTCTAACCATAAAAACTGTGGAACTGGTACTCTTAGAAGGCGGAGAGTGGAAAGGAAAAGGGTTTTCTCAGGTGACTGGATAGGAAATGAAGAGCAACAGAAGAGTTACTGTCTGATGTCAGTTGTGATGATCTCTGTTCTGGGCAGGTATGGAAACATCTTCCTCTTGTGTTGCTTCCTGTGTCTTCTAGGATTAGGCTCCATCTGTCTGTCTTAAGAATTTGTTACCCCTTTTGAAGCAACAGGCCCCGTGCTGTCCATGTGATTATACAGCCTGCCCAACTGTCTGATACTGCGTGTGAAACCTGAAATGCTACTGCTAACTCTCAGTTGCCTTCACCAAAATTATCATCTTTTAAATGTTTTCAAAGTCTATAAACACAGGTCTTGGTATTTGTTACTATTCATGCATTCTTGTTGGAAGAAATGAGATAGAAATCAAGAGCTAAAGTAGCTGGGCTCAAAGCATAAAGGGGATAATTTCAAATATTGGAGTCAGAGATGTCTAGGCACGAAGTGAGAAGCCTGAGCCTAGACATCTCTGACTCCAATACTTGAAATGATGCAACGCTGTTGAACTTTGAGCACTCAGCTTCCCAACAAAGCAGCACAGTGTCCTTACCTCTGTGACCTGACTCAATTTTTCTCCACCTGATGCAGTGAGGCAGGACCTCCTGATGAGAAGAGAGGGACAGAGAGGTGGAGGTCACCTGACACCTATTTGAACCCCCAAAAGCATCTCTGTCCATCTAGAAACTTTGTTAGGCTCCAAAGCGTCTATCTCATGTCTTATGATGCCGGTGTGAGGAAAAAAACCAGGGAAGGGGGTCACTGCAACAAACTGCTCTCCTGTACGTACAAAAACTGGAGATCATTTGCCTCCCAGATTGTTTTGTCCGTGAAGAAAATCCACAAAGGTGCTCAGAGGGCTGGAGCACCTCTCCTATAGGGACAGGCTGAGAGGGTTGGGGTTGTTCACCTTGGAGAAGAGGAACCCGCAGGAAGACCTTACAGTGGCCTACCGGTATCTGAAGGGGGCCTTCAAGAAAGCTGGAGAGGGACTTGTTGCAGCGATAGGAGGGGTCATGGCTTCAGATGGGAAGACGGGATGGAAGATGTCCATCTTAGGAAAAAAATGTTTACCGTGAGGGCGGTGAGACGCTGGAACAGGTTGCCCGGGAAGTTATGGATGCCCCATCCTTGAAGGTGTTGAAGGGGTTTTGAGCAACCTGCTCTAGTGAGAGCTGTCCTCGATCATTTGCCAGGTCCCTTCCCACCCAACCCATTCTGTGATTGTCTATAGAAACGCCGTTACCAGATCAGCACTAGGGGCCGCACCGCTCCGGCGGAGCCAATATAAACCTTTCCACAATCCTCCCGCCGCCGCAGGCTCCTCCGTGCCCGTTACCGCTCCTTTCCCCGCCGCCCCTGCAGGTGGCGCTACCGCCCCGGGCCCGGCGGAGCGGGCCGTCAGCGCTCTCCTTCCGGCGGCTGGCNGGTGCCTCCGGCGGGCTCGTCCTGCCGTGCAGCGGCGGCCGCCTTTTGTGTGACCCACCCACCCCCTTCCCACACGCTCCTGCGCAGGGCGGCGGGAAAGCGTGAGCGGTCCCGGGAAACCGGCGGCCTCCCCTTCCCCGGGCCGCGGACGTTGTCCGCCGCCGCCCCCTCCTCACCTCACCTCTCTCGCTGCGGGTGGCTTCCCTCAGCGGCTCCTCACGCTTCGCCGGCGGAGCCCCGGCTTTTTCCCAGGGCGGCCGAGGGGGTCTCCCAGGAGCCGACCTCGCGGCCTCCCCGCCGGGAGCCCCGACAGCGGGCGGGCACTAACGCGCTTTATTTAAACGCCTCCTAGAGGGACCGGAACGGAGCGGCTCTTGGGGAAGAAGCGGCGAGGTGTCCCGGGACGCTGAGGAGGGTTGTTTAACGGCCTCAGAGCTGTGGGAAGAGTCGCCGCCTCTGTCTCGGCAGCGCTTTAGCTTCGGTGCGGCGTGGGCGGTCTGCGGTGATCAGGTGTTGCGGTGACTGGGGATGTGCTGCCCGGCGCGGGAGCTTCGGAGAGTGAATTGCGCGTAAGTACCGCCCTTTCCCGGCGGAGAGAGAACGCCCAGGGGGGAAAACCTTTGTCGGATGAGAAGAAGTTGGGGCGCGGACCTTGCCTTCTGGTTCCTCAGGATTTTCTCGATCTGTTGAGCTTGTAAACGCGCTGGTAGCGGGATTCCCTGAGGATACGACTGTAAAGATTCGAGGAAGCAAGTTACAGGTGAAGCCAGCGCTGCTGTGGGCTGCTCTCCTGTTTCCCTAAGCCTGATGCAAGGATGGCACTTCCAAGGAGTTTCTGAAAAAAAATGCTGCGTGCCACTCTGCGTGCAGAGGTGCTAGTATGGATTTGAGGTTATTTTGGTGTTTTGGATGGTAGAGCTGTCTCAGCGCAGGAAGTTTGAGGTGTGCTTAGCTCAGTCCTGCTGGAAGAGGGCCAGCTGAAAATGTGGTGGAAGTCAAAAGGCAAACAGTTCTTTCAGCAAGGAGTTTCATGAAAACGTTTCATAGCTTCATAAGCTCTATACAATTCTTCTTGATGTTGTGTTATGTAGACACTGTGGTTTTTTAACCATTTTATCTCTTGATTTTGAGTTGTAGGTGTGAACTGGAAATCGATGTGTTTAGATTTCCGAAGTACCCAGTGCAAGATAAACCATGTGGCTTTTTTTTTTCAGTAGGAGAAAGTATGTTTTATAAGCCCCCTTTAAAAGAATTTAGTTGACTTTGTTCAGATCAGCACGTTCCTGTATTGTAAAGTTTTTAATGTTAATTGGAAGCCAAATGTTTCATCTTGTAGAGTGAGTGTTCTTAAATATCTCTATTAAAGCAAGCTTTGCGGAAATAACAGTCATGTCAAAAGCTTCTGGCTATTTCTATATGTCTTGCATCAACTACTGAAAATCTTGTGGTTCTTTCCTAAAAAAAGATGCATATGGTAAAAATCAAAAGCTTATAAAGCTGTAGTTGTTCTACTCAGACACTAAAGGACCTTTTTATTTTGGCACAAACCCCCAAGCTTTTCTATAGCCTTTTCAGCCGATAGGTTACTTACACTAAAAGTATTTTTGTATATAGCAGTGTTCAGTTAGCATGTGAAAAGAAGAAATTAAGTTGCAGTCAGATGTTTCTGTAATCAGTGGTACTGTTTTAAAGGAACAGAAAATGTAAAGGGGGTTTAAAACTTTCCAGAGTGATTATTCTTTTGGTGCGTGTATGACACTGTCGTACAACACAGATCTATAGGGTGAAGTCCACCGGGAAAGTCAGCTGTAGGATTCTGTTTTCTCGGGTGAATGATGGTTGTGTCTACCATAAAAGAATCACTAGGTAGTTTATACAGAAGGTTTTGGGTTTAGTCAGCTGTATTTTATTTATTAAATCTTTAGAATTTGAGTGTTTACAACATTTTTGGTGTAGTTCAGATAGTAAGAATCTGCAAGCTGCAGCAGGGTAGGGTCAGGCTGGACATGAGGAAAAAGTTTTTCCCAGAGAGAGTGGTCAGTCAGTGGAATCAGCTGCCCAGGGAGGTGGTGGAGTCCCCCTCCCTGACTGTGTTTAAGAGTAGACTGGATGTGGTGTTGAGGGATCTGGTGTAGGGGAGAACTTGTAGAGTAGGGCTGATGGTTGGACTTGATGATCCCAAGGGTCTCTTCCAACCTATATGATTCTAATAAACCAAAAGTTTATGTACCTGACAACACAGACCCTTAAAGCCAGATGTAAATACTGTATACAGTGACATCTGGAAGTGTTCAATTTTCCAGCTCTATAAATCAGCTATTATCATTAGAAAGCTGTGAGATGATAAACCCCAGCATGATAGTGGCTTTATGCTTGTCTCTCCCTTCCCCCTTTTGAACTGTAAGCAATTTCTGCAACAGTTTCTAGGAGTCATCAGATTGTGTATTCATGGCTGTAATGAACAGAAATGTATGTGCAATTTGTATGTGAGGCTGAGTGCTGTGAGTTTTGTTACAGCACCTGAGCTTCTGGAGTTTTATTACAAATTAAAAGTACAGAGACTGGGGGAAGGTAGATAAACCAGAACCTGTGGTGTAGTGTTTGTGGTTTGGTTGGTTTTTTTAGTGTTTTTTTTATTAATCTGGTAGATTTAAGAGTGCTTTTATCAGTACAGATACATCAAAGGTCACTCAGAAACTGAAGAGTGGGGTTTGGTTTGTTTTGGTTATACGGCTATTCTAGTATGTCTGTATGACTGACTTCTAAGTATAGTTACTCATACTACCTTATTATGCCTAATTAAATATGACTTAATTTCTACTTTATATGTGCCTGTTTAACATCTTTTTTCTTTTTTTTCCTCCTTGCTCTTTCTAGCTATTATTTCTAAATGCACAGATGGCACTTTTCATTGTGGTGGAAGTTTTCTCAGATTTTTGCATATTACTGGTATCAGTGAAGGCCTGATTAAACTCATACTTTTACCTGTGCAGACTGTATGGTGTTAATGGTCAAGTCGGTACATTGATTGGGATAGAGTTAATTTTCTTTATAGCAGCTACTATGGGGTTTGTTTTTGATTTGTGCTGGAAACAGTGTTGATAATACAGGGATGTTTTGGCTGTCCCCAAGCAGCAGTCCAGCCCTTTTCTATTCCTCAGGCTGCCCCACCAGTGAGTGGGCTCGGGGGGGGGGGCGCGGTGTAAAATCAGGGGGGGGCACAGCTGACCCCAGCTGACCAAAGGGATATTCCATACCATATGAAACCATACTTGGCATATAAAGCTGGGGAAAGGAGGAGGAACGGGGGGACGTTTGAAGATATGGTGTTTGTCTTTCCAAATAACAGTTAGGTGTGATGGAACCCTGCTTTCCTGGAGATGGCTGAATACCTGTCTGCTGGTAGGAAGCAGTAAACAAATTCCTCGTTTCACTTGTGTGTGTGGCTTTTGCTTTGCCTATTAAGTTGTCTTTATCTCAACCCATCGGTTTTTTCCTCGCTTTTACTTTCGGGGCAGTGAGCGAGCAGCTGCATGGTACTTAGTTGCTGACTAGAGTTAAACCCCAACAGTCCNTAGGAAGCTGAAAAAGTCCTTGACTTATATATTGTTTTAGTTTTCGCTTAGTAATATCTATGTGTTACCAACAGTATTCTCATATTAAATGCAAAACATAGCAGTTCCTAGGAGGAAAATTAACTATCCCAGCTGAAACCAGGACAGGATCCATCCCTGGGACAGTTGATTCCAAGTGTACTGCACGCCCCTCAAACTGTCGCTTCTACCTCAGTGAAAACCAGCGTAGTAAACGGTGTACAGATTAAATGGAACAGTTCACTGAGCTTTTTTTGCCCTGACGAGTCAGCTGTGTAAAAGGTTGCTTTATGGGTGGAAACTTTTTACAAACAAACACAGCAACTTATTCTAATAAAGCAGTGGAAGATGCAGATGCTTAAGTGATCTTTCTAAATAAAGTTCACAGCGAAAGGAGCAGCAGAATGTTTTCTGGACGCTGGCAGAACAGCTGTACTGGATCAGTCTGCATGACTGTTTAGCTTAGCATCTTGTCTCAGCAGCCAGTGCTAGTTTATACGCAGGAAAAAACAAAGCCAGTAGCCTTCATTAGGAAGTTGCTGCTTTTTGGTGGAAAAAAATGTTTGTAGTGCATTTAATAAAATTAAAAATCTGAATGTCTTTTTGCAGAGCATCAGAATGACTAAGAAAAGGAAACATCAAGAGGATTTCCAGAAAGTAAAATTAAAAGTTGGGAAAAAAAAGCCTAAACTAGAGAATGCAACTGATACTACCTTCAAAACAAAGGCCATACAAATTCCTGAGCAGCTTAGAGAGGATGGAGTGCTTCCTACACAAAACAGAAAACTTAACATAAAGGTATGCTGTGACATTACATTCTGAAACGACAGAAAATGACTTGTTGTTTATCTAGGTTTACTGTGTTCAGTAGAGTTTAGGAAGAGATACGTGAACCACCACCCCCAGTCTTTGGTGGTTCTGCTGTCCTTCCTTTGTGTTGTTTTCTGTCTCTTACAGCTCTGAGCTTAAAATGAAAAAAGCAGCTGAGCCTAAGATTTCATAGTTCTACTTTTGAGAACGAGTGTGAGAGGATTAATTTTTGGTTGTCTCTTTATTAGGTCAGTAGGGTTGTGAATAAACTTAAAAATTAGGAGTATCTAGTTACCTGAAGGACTAGTCATTGTATCTTGTTTTTCCTATCATTGAATTTTGATGATTTGTTAATTGTTATGCTTTAAACTGATACTGTATTTGTTTTGAACATACTATGTGGTTATGAACAGCAGTACATCCTAAGAATAGGTGCTGTGTTTCTGAGTGTCTAAGAAAAACGCATTGAATGTAGGTGGGGAAGTTTAATGAGCTTAAAGTAATAATGATGACACGTACATATGTTTCTTTCCTTGTAGGATCTGCTTTCACAGATGCATCACTATAGTCCTGGGGTTAAGCATAATGCACTTCTTGGGCTCAAAGATCTTCTGTCTCAGTATCCATTTGTAATTGATGCACACCTTTCAAGTATAATAAGTGAGGTGGCAGCTGTGTTTACAGACAAAGATTCTGGTGTCAGAGGAGCAGCTGTTCACCTGCTGCAATTCTTGGCTTCAAAAATAAGAGCAGAACAGATTGCTCCATTTTTTCCTTTGGTAAGTGCCCATCTCTCCAGTGCCATGACTCACATTAGTGAGGGGATTCAGGAAGATTCATTGAAAGTCTTGGACGTTTTATTGGAAGCATACCCAGCTCTTCTCACAGACCGCAGCATTATATTGTTGAAGAATTTTGTAGAGCTTATTTCGCACCAGCAGCTGTCAAAAAGACTGAAAAGCAAAGAGAAACTTTCCTGGATGCTCTCTGTTAACCCAAATCGCAGGGTAACTTCTCAGCAGTGGAGGTTGAATGTACTTACCAGGCTCAAGAAGTTTCTCCAAGCAGTGGTAGATGGATCCAGTGAAATAGAGGATGAAGGGCTTCAAGAACAAAAGGATAGCCCTCATTCTGGGAGGAACCCCATATGTATAAGTTGGAAGGTCCATGCAAATAATCAGCAACATATACAACTGTTTGAAAATGGTGGCTTACGACCAAAGATCAACTCATCATTTAGACTGAGGTGAGAAAACATTAATCAATATGGGAATTTATGTGAACTGTATGATCGCAGTGTTAAACTGGTTTGTTGCTGTTGAAGACAACAGTGTAATTTTTATTGTGGGATTGTCCCTTAGCCATATTTTTTGGCATTTACTGTAATGTGCAGTCTTACTGCAGTGGCTTGAAAATACGGAAATACTCAGGAGACAGTTGTGCTATGTTTACATCATGAACTTTCCTGTTACCAGACAAAAGCTTTATTTTATGCTATTCGTAATGATTTTGAAAGACCAACTCTAATTTTGAAAGGCTACAGGTTGTTACCGTAGATCCAGGGCAAGCAGGCAAACTTCTTTATGTTAAATGTAAGCTTGCTATACTGTGATAATGAATTTTACTGAAATTTTGTGCTTTCACCTTCAAAAACTTACCATAAGTTTAGGAGTGTATTTTCTTCATACACAGTGTCAGCATATAGGACAGCGTGATAAGTTGTGTCTGGCTGATGAAGTTCTGAGTTTCCAGTTAATCATAGAATCATAGAATCATTTAGGTTGGAAGAGACCCTTGGGATCATCAAGTCCAACCA
>VZTM01014269.1:222774-240043 GCA_013400555.1 Jacana jacana
AGGACCTGGCACTTGGCCTCATTGAAGGCCATGCCATTAACATTGGCCCATCTATCTAGTCTGTCCAGGTCCCTCTGTAAATTTGTAGATATCATTGATCAATTGTAATATTGATTAATTGTAAAATTGTAGATATCATTAATCAGTTCACTGGTGTGTATCTTTACTATGGATAAAGACACCTGGTCTGAGAGAGGCTGATGAATATGGAAGCAAGTGTAGTGTGCTGGGTCACAGAAAGGTCTGTGTGTTTTTCAGTACTACTCCAAATAACCGTGAGGTTGGGGTTAAGGGAGAAATAACCGATCATTTTTACCATCTTTATGTCTCTCTTCCTCCTTTCTGATTCACCTACTCCTCAAACTAGAGGAGTAGGTGAATCAGAACACTTTATGGTACTTGTTAAACATTGGCATCCTGGTGGATAGGTGTTACTGTAGATGTTGCATACCTCCTGGTAGGAGACCTGCAGTGACAACTTGAAAAGCAGAAACTGCTTAGCTGCTACACAGCACTTCTAATCCTTCTTTTACTGCTGGGGGAGAATGATTAATTGGTATGAAGGAGTAATTCACCTAGGAGGTCAGTGGCCAAAAAAGGTGTAAAATGCGCCAGTTAATCCATTGCTGTGTCCATCTTGTACCTCTGAATGACGGAAGTGCAGAAGAGGGGTTCTCTATTGGCCTGAATTAACAGGTGGTCTTAATGTGTGTCACAGAGACACACAACCATTCCATTCCCACTGTCCTAGGCTTTCTCTCAGTAGATAGCTTAATGTAAATTTCCTATACCTACAAGTAATATGCTAAGTAAAACTTGCAGCTTATTCTCATACAAGTGGTTGTTAACATGGCATAAGGGTTTAGTCTCAGCCAACAGTATCTACTACAGGTAAAACTGTAGTTGAAAATTAGACCAGTGAAGCCCTCTTGAGGCAGGGGGAGGTATTCAGTGCTGAGCACGGAACTGTCCTACGGGCTTCATCTCTGCAGTCAGAAGCATACAATTGTGGACCCTCATGTGTCAGAGGATTCTTGTATTGTGCCCTGAATAATATGCAGAGTGTGATCTACCATACCCTGTAATACCTGAAGGTGTGTTGTGCCCAAGGTCTAGGAAAATAAATTTTACATCCAGTGTCACCTGAGTTGGATTCCACTTTTCTGAGGAGCTAGATTTTGGTGAAACGTCGTGATCCACTTGTGGTTATAAATACTTTGAAAAAGGCATTTGCAAACATGAGGAGGAGCCAGAAGAATAGAAGGAAACATTGCTAGAATCCAAGGCGAGATTGGCAAAGCAAGCTGATGGCAGCAGGACAGAAGAATGGGAAGAGAAGGGGCATCTGCAGAAGGTACTAAAATCTTCTCATTTGAATGAGTTTGTGCATATTTATGGTATATTCATTTTCCACAAAGGGTCAATGCAGCCTGGTTTTGTGGATGTCAGTGAAATTCTAAGAGTGGAAGTTAACTGTGTTAGATTTTGTATTTGCCACTGAAATCTTTTCTAGTAATCTGAAGATGTTGAATTCTGTCTCTTCCAATCCCAACTGTGGCCTTTCCCAAGCCCCTGCTCTGGCTGTTAAGCAAGGACAGAAATTATGTGTAATAAGAAGTGCAAGACATCCGTAATGCTCCTTTGAGTACTTCCAAAATCTCAAACTGTGTGTGTTTTTGTTTAAAGAAATCAATGCACAAATAGTCAAGTCCTAAGTGTAGATCGTGAGTTGACCAAACCACAAGTAACTACTTGCGGTGTATATGTATTGATGGCCTCATTACTAATAGGGCAAGTAAGTTTTAACTTTGTTCTTTAAAACATAGGCTTCCAAACATCACTAATAACATGTTAATTTTTTTATAAGTTCCTGAATCTTTTTAATCCTGCAAGTTCATCAGAGAGGTGGCACCTCAGTGATAACCTAATGATTACACAAAGGGGTTTTTCAGACTCAGTTTGCTGTGTTAATACTTAGTAAAAGTGTAGATTCTGCATCTGAAATGCTGGATGGTTCAACAGTGCAAATCTTAAGACTTCGTTGTTGTGTGTTAGGTCTTCCTACTCTTTGTGAATTAAAGAATACAGTTAATTAAGGTATTGTTACAAAATTCATGCTGACTCTGCTGCTTTCTGCATCACGCTCATTTCAGGTGTGGAAAAGTGAAAAGCCTTCACAACCTAAATATGGTGATACCAAGATGTGTGATCTTTTTTTGAACTGGAAGTGGTGCTGAGGAGAAATGGTTGAGTTGCTGTTTCTGCTGAGAAAGGACAAAGTGAAGCTGCAGAGAATATCAAAGAAGACTTGAGAGGCCAAAATGGAAGACAAAGCATAGTGAATAAATATGTGTATCAAGTCACCTGCGCATAAGATAGAAGTGGAAAATGCAGTTAATTTGCTCTTCTGAATGTTTCATTGGCAGTGAACACAAAAAAGGGAGGACAGTAACCTGGCTTAGACCTTGAACAGTAAAAACTTAATAACTTCCAATGACTTTTCGTATTTTCAGCAGCAGAAAGTTGTTTCCCTATTTTCTGTTTCTTTTTCACTTCCTTGACTTCCCTTTGCCGAATTTCTGTTGTCCATTTAATGTCAAATGGCAGGTATGTCACACAGTTTTCTTTTGTTTGGTCCTGCTTTATTAAAACAGTGAAATCTTAAAGAAAAATGACATCTTAAGGGGTACACAAATATCTTGCAACTCCCTTCACTATTATTTCATACCAATATGAAGGTAAATAGGCTTTTTAGTGTTTCTGAGAGCTGCCTTACCATTAAACAATAGTAATGGTAACAGATGATGTGGTGTGATAACAGGTATGTGACAAAAAAATGAACACTTTAATTGGTATCAAACTCTCCCAGTTCAGTGAATACAGTGAACCTGTATTGGTGAGGCTGTTGTGCTAATGAAATGTGTACTGAGCAGATTACAATAATGCTTTGTCACCCTCTGTTACTGGCAACTGGATTTTATCTACCCCTTTTGTTGTTAACCTTGAATATTTGGAGGAGTCTTGCTTTGAGAGATGGGGACTTCATCTGCGGGGGTTCGCTTAAGCTGTGTGAAGTATTCTTGCCCAAATGCCTTTGGCAGCTGGGTGGAGTATCCCTTTTGGCATGGAGTCTCCCTTCTTTTTCCACCCTTTATTTCAGGAAAGTACTGAAATGCTTGGGGTGGGTGTGTGTGTTATACTTCTGTGGGAATCTTCAGGTCTGTGTTGTCAACTTCTCATGTTTAATTCACTGTTTAATTAGGAGAATGGGGGTTTTTTTTATGTCCCAGAAGTAGATTGCTTGAATTCCAGAGCTCTGCTGTAATATCAGGTGTGATTTTCAGAGAAAGAAGGCTACAGTTTCAGAACTACTTCAGCTAATTACTGATAGTTCAGAATCTCAGCTGAATGTGTAGTCCTGTAATAGCATAGCATTTACAGGACAGCCAAGCTTCTTCAGTGAGGTTATGGCCTTGGTATCAACTGGCTTGTCCAGTAAAGCTTTAGAATTCATCGAGATAATAACTGAAAGGTGGGTGGGATTTGTTTACTGTGTCTTAGATGACTGAGAGTTGAATGTCTGAGTTGGAACCATTTGCCCTAAGCTCTCAATAGTCTGAAAGAAGCTGGTATCTACACTGTAGTGTATAGAAGGAGTACATAGAGCAATGAAAAAGGGGCAAGTAACCCAAATTACATTGACTGGATACAGTAGTTGCTACAGTTAATACTAAGCTTTATAAAATCTTAAGATGCCTGATAGTTGTAGTAGGTACTGAAGATAAAATTAACTCTTTTTTTCTTAAGACCAGTTCTGTTTCCACATGCCCCTTTTATTTTGTGTTGGTGATCTAAATTCTTTCTCCCATCTCACCCTCATTGAAAAAGAGATGGTGTTTTGTCTCAATCTTTTTATTCCTTTGCAGATGCTCCTTTTACAGTTTGTTAATATCTGGGCTTCTGTTGGTTGAGTAAATTTTTTGAGATACCAATTTCAACCAGAGAGAAATGACAGTAAAAATCTCTATTATGTGCATATTATAGATGATTGCAACAGCATGAGAAATGTGGAAGGATAGAACTGATTAGATAATTTGAAAATGACAGGATGATCAGGAAAATCTGCTTTACCTCTTTAATATAATATGGAATGAAAACATTTCTAAACATAGCTTCCCAGCCTATCTGTGAGAAAAAGTGAATAGTTTTCCAAATCCTAGTTTGGGTGTAAAGAAAAATCCCTCGGAGAACATCACTGAAATAGAAGGGAGTTTAACAGGAGGTTCAGCTTACAGTTTCAGAAAGTTAGAATTATGATGGCAATTCTCTGCAGACAGAAAACCAGGTAATAGAAAGCAATGTCAGAAATCATCAGTTGAAATTATTGTTGCCTTTTTTTCTTTTTTTTATCCCATTAAGGGCTCTTGTTATTTGGAATCCCTTTCAGAAGCTTTTGTATTGCTTAAAATTAGAAGTTATTCAGAGTTTTCTTTCTTTAAAGACCTGTCTTTTTAAAATGGATACAGATTGCCTGATTTCATCCAGGAGCAGCATTTGGTGATTTGTGCTAAGAATCCCTTTTGAAACAGAAAGTATGTGATAATTGGGGGATTATATTTGATATTTTTTGTTTTATGGGAGACATTCTTTTAATTTAAACTGTAGCTCTTAATTTTTGATAAATTTTGTTTAACTTCATAATCAGAAAATTTTAGTAATTTTCTAGCTAGTTGCTTTCCCCAGGGCGTTACAACTTTGGTTGCCACCTGATGTTTAATTATATTTTTGCAGAATGATATTTTTTTCCTATTAATATGAAAACCATTATGTTTATTTTAGCTGGAGATGGTTAATGACTGTAATAAACCTCATGAATTTGACAACACTTTGTAGTCAGTTTCATTATTGTGCTTCAAGGAGATGAAAATACAGAACTTTTTTTATTTTGTTGTGCCAGGTACAGTGAATTCTTATCTGTTGATTGAAGGTGCTATGATAATTCAATCATATTTCTCCACTTTATAGACTTTACATAAAACAATGGGGAAAGAAATACTGAAATCTTGAAGTTGTTACAGAAGCACACAAACTGTCAGGGAGACTCGGGAGCAGGTTTGTTGTAGAGGGTTTGAACTCCCTTTTGTCCTTACTGAAATATCCAGCAAGAAAGCAAGCAAACTTTTAATGTATTAAACCAGTAATTTTTCCTGTTATTCAGAAAACAGGAAAGTGGTATTTCTTTAATCTATTTTTAAAGGTGTGATTTATTTTTCTTTCTTTTTTTCCCTTCCTTGTGTGTTTAGGTCTCTGGCAAGTGTAATGGATGGTGCAGAAAAGGGCCTGTCCTCGGCTGAAAACTTAAAAGGTTTTATTGAGATAATAATTCCATTACTGATTGAGTGCTGGATTGAAGCATCTCCTGCACAGGCAGCTCCCATTCTTGGAAACCTTTTGGAATCAGAATCTCAGCAGCTTATGCAGCAAGTGCTTAGTATAATACATTTGTTGTGGAAGCTCACAAAGCGACATGATGAAACTTACAAAATGGTAAGAAGTGGTCTAAATAAGACTTACCAAAATATCCTTGCAGGTATTTTTGCCCTAATTATTTGGTCTGTCTCTGGTAAATGAATTGCAGGTTTTGGTAGCTTATGCTTTTTTTCCAAAGATTTTGCAAGCTGGAGAAAGAGCACTCTTTTCTTTCCATTTTGGCTGTTGAGAGAATGTCTTGACAGCTCTCTGTTTTGCTAAACAGAAATCTACACATAGAATAATTACTGGAAATCATTCCATTAGACCAGACTTAACAACATGCACAACCTGAGGGATGGATTCAGTGTGTCCCAAGACAAGACATTGATAGCCTTTCATCTTTAGGTGGTTTCTTGGAAGCGGGCAGGTGAAACCTGCAGCAGCCTGCTGCCCCTAGCCCTTTTCTTTAGGGTACTGCAGGGCTGCTGCCCTTGGCCAGAGGGAGACTGCATGACAGTCACATGAAAGGAGTGCTCCTATGTAAATGTGAGCCATTTTAGACATGCAGCTGCATTATGTCCTTAGGTTAGGGTGTGTTGGGGAAAAAAATATCTGATGTCTGTGCAGCTTTTTTGGAGCATATTGTATTTTAGATTATAAACTTTGCGTTGTATTTTCCCTTTATAGTCACCTCTCTATATAAAAGACATTCAAATGGCTCAGTATGGAGATGAAAGCTGTGCTCTTCTAATAGCCTTTAGGCTTATGTGCCAAACTGGTTGTTAGAGACACTTTGGAAAACTATTATGGATCTGACTAGTGGAAACCTATTAATTTTTGAAATAGTTTAATGGTCATTCTCTGTTCATAACACTTGAATATCAAAACCATTATTCTGCCCGAGCAATTTGATAGCAGTGCAGGCTTTTTATTGAGATGAGGCTTGCTGGACAGTTTGGGGAATGTTAGTGTCTGCTAAGCCACAAAGGAAAACTGTTTTTAAATTTTGGAAAAAATATCCTTTTTCTGTAAGGGATAAATAATCTTCTTTCTGCTGGAGGATATTTTGTGTTAGTCAGCTTTGAGCTTCAAGTACATGAATGATGGGGAAAGATGAGGGCAAGTGTCAGGATACCTCTTTATGGAAAACTCAAGTCAGCCACTGCAACTAAGTCAGAGTTTGCTCTAAGTACCCTGAGAAACTGACACAACAGCACTCTCTATTCACATCTGTAACTCGCTTGGTTTAATATTGTCTATACTCACATTAATATGTGTTAAGAAAATATACTGGTCGGATTGGATTACGCGGTGTCACTCAACCTTGACTTAGATCAATTCTTCTCCCGTGTTTTGTGGACCTTCAAACTCATGCACAGGATTTGACATTTGCGTCTGAAAGTAAATACATATAAAATCCTGCAAGTGGAAGCTGATGTTCCCGTTTCTCACTGATTCCAGTAATGAATTTTGGAAGCTGATTGCATTGATGTTTTTCAGTTACTACTGTGTTTTCTGTCTATTGTGTGCTTTCCTTAACAGGAACTGTGGCTTCGAATGAATTACCTTGTTGATTTCAAGCACTACTTCATGCGTCATTTTCCATATTCTTTACAAGAAACAGTAAAGCACAAAAAGAAAGATTCATGCAAAGGGTAAGAATAAAATCAGTGTCACATTACAGCTTTTAATTTCATAAGTGAGGCAGTATGAATTAACATGCTTTATCCAGTATGAAGGTTTTTATGTTGGAAAAAAAAAAAGCAACTTTTTATTGCATAATCCTTGAAGATCTGTAGAGAAGTTTCCATAGGAAGGTAGCATTGCTTTGAATGGAGAAGGTTTGGCTGTTCTTTGTAAAAGTATTGTATAGGAAGTAATCCAAATTGCCTCCAGTAGAAATTAAACTGGTGTTTGAATTCTTGATTAGGAATTTGCATATTGCCAGATGATGATTTGTGTTATTCTGACTACTTTCATATTTCTGCGTGTTCTCTTCAGCTGACTGCTGAATTACATCAACCCATAGCTAAAGCAGGAGAGCCAGCCACAGAGATAGAATTTAGAGCTTGTGTTCTTGCTGCCACTATAAGTGTGGGAAATAGACATTTTGGTGGCAGAACAAAAGTTTTCAAGTACCCAGATGTCAAATGTGAAGACTTTTAAAATAGATATTGGCTTTTAAANCTGAACTAACATATGTTAAAAGACACAAAATATGGTTTTTAAATCTCTCTCTGCAATTTTTTTCCACCTTCCCCCTTAGCAACAAGTATTGTGTTACATCCTCAAACAGCGTAGACCATCTTTTACTGAACTTAACCTTGTGTGACATAATGGTTTCACTAGCAAGCACGGCAACACTTCAGATGGATTCTGGATGGCTGGACATGATAAGGAAATTTGTGACAGATACTCTTCAGGATGGCAGCAAGCTGAATAGCAAGCAGGTGAACAGATTGCTTGGTGTGACTTGGAGATTAATGCAGATACAGCAAAACAAAGGTAAGATAAGAGTAGTTTCTGAAAAGCAAAATTGAGCCCTGACAAGACAAAGAGCTTGAGTTATTTTATATGTTTTCAGGTCACTTTGTTCTATATCCTCAGGTGCTACATCATAATATATTTTACCTGAGGAGGTAAATTGAATTTCATAGTCACATCCCTGCGTGTAGCATTGAAAACAGCTTGACTTTTTAGGGATACTGTTACATTCTTACTCTTGGTATGCAAAGTATTAATATACTCGTGTATCTGTTTTCATGTCTTGAGATAGTCTTAAGAATGGGAAGATGAGTTTTTTTTTCATTGAGAAGAAGAATTACCAGGATGTAGAGATGCATGATACATTAACATTCCCATCCTTTAAACAAATTACTACCGTAGCTGGTAGACCCCATTGAGTACTGTCAGATGGCCTTTATAGTTATGTGATGACATGAAATGCCAAGACAGTTCTGATGGAAAATATTCTACAGCAGCTACCAAGGTATTTGATCTGAATCCTTTTCCAAGAAAAAACATATTTCCAGTTGGGACTTGTAGGACCAGTACAGTATCTTGGTTTGGATTTTTTTGTGTTGTTATGCTTTTCAGGTACTACTTGGTTGTGTTTTCAGGTGAGACCTTATTTGACATGTCTGTTCAGTGATTGATGTGGGACTTAAAAAAAGGACACTTTCAGTAGGGAGAGCTGGGACTGTTTGGCCCAGAGAAACAGTCAGGGGTATCTCATCAATGCATGTAAATACCTGAAGGCAGAGTGCAAAGAAGATGGAGCCAGGCTCTTTTCAGTGGTGTCCAGAGACGAGAGGCTATGAGAACAACCTGCAACACAGGAGGTGTTGTCTAAACATAAGGAGTGCTCTTTTTCACCATCAGGTTGAGCAAGCAGTGATGCATGTTGCCCACATGGTTGTGGAGTCTCCATCCTTGGAGATGTTCAGAAGCTGTTTGGATATGGTCCTGGGCAGCCAGGTCTACCTGGTACTGTTTGAGCAGGGGTGTTGCACCGATGACCTTCAGGGGTCCCTTCCTACCCCAACCATTGCGAGATTCTGTTGAAGGAGAAAAGTTTCCTTCTTTAACAACTTTTTTTTAATGGTGCTCTAGAAATTCTGAATTTTATTGTGTCTGCAAAAAAAGAAGCATATTAAAATACATCTCTGATTTTTTTAAAACCTCCCTGATGTTGAATTTAAGGGCATGGCAGGGTATGCGTTCTTTACAAGACAATGCAAAAGAAAATTGACCCATTGCAATCAAGAGTTTATTTAGAATAAAGTAGAAATCAAAAAAGGGGAAATTTAGATAGGAAAAAAAGAGCCAATACATGAAAGATTAAATAAGACCATAGTCAACCTCCTATAATTATGCTAAAAAGCAGGACTTTGCTGGTTCTAAGTTATGTTGCAACCTGTGCACTTGCAACGAGAAAGTCTGAAGTTTTCACTTTAATATGGTCTGTATTTGTTCCTATAGCTCTTTGACAAGCTACACAAGAAGGTGGTTTTTCAATGGTTAAAAGTTTTTCTGGTGGTTATTTTAAAACTTTTTGGTAGTTCCCCGTGGAGGTAAATGTAGATAGTTGCATGTGGAGATTATAGCTCCCCTGTGTATGTGTGCAGGTATGTATAAAATCAGAACATTAAAAAGCACTATTTCAGGTTTTTGTATATTTTTGTTCTAGTGGCAACAGAACCCTTGATAAAAGCAGTATACACTTTATACCAGCAAAGGAGTCTCCTCTTTTCTGTTCGTACGTTGCTTTTGAAATTTTTTAGCAGAGTTTACCAAAAAGAAGATATGAGGACTCAAAGAATCAGGTAAAAAACATTTATGCATTTTTTTTCTCATTTCAGTATAGGATATTTTTTCAAATATTAGACTACTTAATCTCTCTGTAGGTGTCCTAAACCTTTGTTCTAAATCTGTTTTGGTGCTGTGTCACTGAAATTTGAAAGTTGAGGTTCTCTGTAAGTTGTGAGACTGTGGTGTGCATTAGCTTAGTTGTCTTTTTTCTTTATGTAAGTACTAGATCAATTTTAATGATTTAAAGTTTTAACTTGAAGTACATGGCTGCAAGCTCCTAGTTACTGACTGTGGTACTCGGTAGATGTATCAAGCATGTGCAAGTGTAGCCCTGGAGCATTTCCATCACATCAGCCTGAGGTCGTGGACTTGTGACTGGTTAGTGCATATCTAGCTTTTGTTCTTGGTTTCTTAAAGGAAGTGTTCTTCTATTGTTTTGGGTGCATGTTCTGACAGAGACTAGGTTTAAGAAAATGTTCTTGTCCCTTTGGGTTCCCAGTTTCCTGTATCTATTGTGTATCTGCCTTTCTTTAAGAGGAGTTTATTCTCTACATTGCTGTCTTTACACTTTTTTGTCATAAGGTTTGTCCGAATTGTCTCGGAATCTTAACTTTTCAGGGAGGTATTTTTCAGCCAATGCATCTGGTTCCAGCCACATAAAATCGTTAAACATAGATCAGGCTGCAGTACTCCTGCCTCCTCCGAGACCTGCAAAGGGACATAAGATCATACCCATGATACCCTGTTCCTGCTACTGGGGCTCCCAGCAGTACCATTATCCAATAGCGGAGTCAAGATGAGGGAAAAATTGGTCTCTTCTGCAACATCTTTGCTCTGTTAAATCTTACTTTGTGCTAATGCCTGTAGATCTAACTAATATTTTACACTACCCTATGGACATTGTAAGACGTACAGGGGATTTGAGAGACAGACAGGAAAAAAAGCTTGGGAATATCCCATTTTCCTTCTCTGTTGACCCAAAGTGAGAAGGAGCTCTTTTGCGTGCTGACTGATTTCCCCAAAGTTGCATAACTACTCTTTTCTGTAGTTACCCGGAAGTCTTGAGCATCTCATCCACTTTCACATGATCACCTGTCTGTCTGGAAAGCTTTAACTGTCTTCCTTTAAACGTCACAAATAGCAGCAGTTTTGCTGTTCTGCTGTTCCTCTTATTCTTCTACGTGGAACTGTGACATTTTTTAGTAACAGCAGAATGAAATCTCAAAAACTCTTTGCAAAAAGGATAATTGCTCTTATGTCTGACAAGGTATTTTAAGACAACATAATGTTTGTGTACTGCACTGATCCAAGTGGGTGTTTTAATTTGGTCTGCCTGCGCAGTCGGTCCTGGATGACATGCATGTTATTCCCTTCAGTTTGACATCATGACCCTTTCAGCCCTCCCATGACTGCTCATTTTACTTTTTGGTTTTCTCTTGGAAGCTTGTCAAGAGCAGTCTAAGAGGAACAGAATTCGTGGTGAAACGTTTTCCAAGGACATTTCAGTGAAGCTGTTTATTTTTTAGGTGTATCTTATTCAAAGGCCGAGTAGGAGCTTTTGGCCTACTGTTGCTCTGTGATAGAAAACTTGATTGATGTATCACCAGGTTCAGAATTAGTGTTTTGGTCTTGATGTTAGTTACCTTCACCCCAGGGGGCAGATAGATTTGCAGGGATATTCCTGAGGGTGCTGAGAAAGTTGTCTTGTAAGAGTGAGACCATTGCTTGTCAGCATGGCGACTGTGGGAGATTATGACTGCAGGACTGCTATTAACCCATCTTGAGAGAAGCTGGGGAATTGGGGGCTGATGAGTCTCAGCTTGGGCCCTAGAAAGATGCATACAGCCCTTTACTTGGAATCAGTATGTGTGTAAAGAATAAGCAGGTAATCAGGAACAAGCTGGCATATATGTAAGCAATTCAGCCTTTATCACCATAATGTCCTTCTCTGACAACTGATGAAGGTCTGCACGGGCAAGGGGAGAGTGGCTGACACAGTACACTTTGTTAATGAGCTTGTTTGATGCTGTTCCACCAGTTGTAGTTTTTCATTCTGCTTTAAGAGGTACCTGAATTGACAAGCAAGATGTCAGCAAAGGTAGAATTGATTTTGAAAGTCTAGTGTAAAGACGAGTAGCTTGATTGGGGCATTCAGTGGTGTTGAGTGTAGTCAATATTCAGTAGCCTCGTGGCTTTTTAGCCTGACTCATAACTCATAAACTGATACAACTAATGATAAATGGAAATACTTCTTTGCCAGCATACTGTCAGGTCACACTGATACTTTCTGCAAGGGCTGAAAGCATGCAGTGCCCAAACCGATGGATCACATAAATACTTCTGACGTAGCTGTAGCAGCACACCAGTATGCCCAGATCATCTGGTGAAACGGTCTCAGCAAATCACAGTATTGCAGTTTAATGCCAAATACAATTAAATTACAGTAAAGCAACTTACTCAAGACTGGAAGAGTAAGCTACTAGGGGTTTTGTTGTTTTGATTTGGGCTTTTTTTCCTCCCAACTAATGCTCCCTTTTTTACTTTAGAAGTCGAAGTAAAGTTCTATCCCGTTGGTTGGCTGGCTTACCTCAGCAGCTTGCTCTGCTTGGCCTGAAGAACCCTGAGCTTTCAAATCAGCTGATCGATATAATTCATTCTGCCGCTTCTCGTTCAAACAAGGAATTACTGCAAAGTTTACAAGCCACTGCTGCTCGAATATATGGTAAGACTTTTACACTACAGCATGATGAATTTTGCCCATCACTTGACAGGGAAGTTGTGATATATGGAATAGACATAGTCTGGGTGGGGTGGGGAGGACAGGGCGGGGGCAGAGTCAGGAGAGGAGTCCCTTGAAATGAAGGTTAAAATGTGTTACGTGTGCTATTTGCTAGTGACTAGTAAAAAGATTAAAATGGCAGAATTGTAGGGTTTGGAAGGGAGTTGTGGAGGTCATCTAATCCAACTGCCCTGCTAGTGTGGCTGGGCAGGTTTTGGGTATCTCCAGAGAAGGAGACTCCCCCACTCCCTGCGGGGAGCCTGTTCCAGGGCTGGCACCCGCAAAGTGAGGAAGCCCTTCCTCAGGCTGAGTTCCTGTGTTCTAGCTTGTGTCTCTAGTTCAAGTTAGCAGGACTTTAACCTGATAGACTAGAATTTTCACTTTGTGTGAAATCTGCTTCTGGTAGTATTACTTGCTCCTTGAGTTTGGGGATTTTGTTGTGTTTGTTTCCTCTCTTAGTTACACTGTCTTCCCTTCAGGAAGTGCTGTAGACTAACTTAAATCACTAAACTTAACTCAACCAGGGTGGCTAGAGAAGAGTGGGGTCCCTGCAGGATTGTTGCAGTGTTTCTCATCAGCGCTTATGCTGCAGAGCCGTTAAGGTGCATCAGTTCTTGTGTGTTCTAACCAAGCGGGGGAGTGCCGGGGTGTTGATTGCTGCCTGTCCCTGTGCCGGTAGATCCGCTAGAAGGCGCCCTGGTGCTGCTGCCGGCGGAGGCCCAGCGGCGGCTGGTGCAGCTGGTGTACTTCCTGCCCTGCCTGCCCGCCAGCCTGCTCTCCTGCCTCAGCCGCTGCTGCATCATGGGCAGGATGTCCTCCGACCTGGCCGCCACCCTCATCGGGATACTGCACATGAGGTAACAGCGCCCAACCGGCACCTTGCTTTGCTGTTAAGAAAACTGTTAACTCTTATTAATTAAGTATGAACTCTGTTACTGGTCTGCACAAAAAAATCGGTATAGCGTGCAAATGTTGGCATCATGAAAAATATTAATGCTTCCATCAAAATGTACTTCTATCACTTCAGCTCTGTCTTTACTCTGACCAGTTTTTCTCCAGTGCTTGATAGCAGAACCATAGAATCGTAGAATAGTTTGGGTTGGAAGGGACCTTTTTAAAGACATCTAGTCCAGCCCCCCTGCAGTGAGCAGGGACATCTTCAACTAGATCAAATTGCTCAGAGCTCCATCCAACCTGACCTTGAATAGTTTCCAGGGATGAGAGGTGGGCAACCTGTAAGCTATGTGTAAGGCTATACAAGTATTGAGCACCCTTTACCCAGAATATCATCAGTGCTAGTCTTTGTCCTGCCACTGATCCCAGCATTTCCTCTGAATACTTACACCTGACACTGCTTGCAGTGAAAAATAACCAGCCAGTGCGTATGCTCATGTTCTGCTTTCTGTTAGGTTTTTAAAACTCATTTTTCCTATAATTGCCACACTTGAATAGCCAAATCATAGTTGCTAGGCAAGTGTCTCGTTAGAAATTATTCATACTCTTGTGGTTTTTTTGTTCTGACTTGCAAGAGAGTAAGTTTACCTGTAAAGTCAGGGAGAGAAGCTGCTCTTCCACTGAAGTGAGTGGAAGGCTTGCTGGGATTTCACAAGGATGTTTTGCTTTGCTGCTTCTGGAAAAAATATACTGTTTTTTCTCCATTGCTCGATAAGCAGGAATGAAGCTTGTATGAATTATGCTTACAACTGGTTTTCTTCATGATTTTTGGAACTTAGACTTTTTAAAAATTAAAATACGACACAACACAATGTACTGTCAAATACAGAACTGTTCATGTTAGCTGTATAATGAAAATAAGGTGGCTAAGATAGGAAGTGGCGGTGGTGAAACCACCGTGTATCATGTGTTACTACTATAAAAACAAAGTTCTGCCTAGTTATGGGAAGGTGGACCTCTATTTGGTTTTTTTTTTTTTAAAGAAATCTTTACCATACACCAGAAGTTCAGTAGCAAACAGTAACCAAATCAAATGCAGTCATAAGCTCTGAGGTGCTTATTTTATTAGTAGATCTTAATAGATTTTCAACATGGGATATTTTTACAGTAATAGTTCAAATGTTTTCTAAAAATTATCAGCAGGCTGCAGGTGGGCTGTGGGCATTTGGTCGTTGTAGCAGGAGATTCAAGAGGCAGCCAGAAGGTGGTGTTCTTACCAAAAGTAGGTTATATCTTGGCAACAGAGGTGGAGGAGCAACTTTGCATTTTTCAAATCTGCAAAGGAAGTGTTTTGATTTTAACTTAAGTTGGATTCAAATGTTGTGTGTTACCTACCCAAGAAGTCAGTCTGAAATAACTAGATTAAAAGTACTGATGTAGTTACTTTACTCTGGTGCAGTTTCTTGTATTTATAATGCTTAATAGTCCTGTTTTCTGAAGCTTACAAGTTTTGATGAAACTTGGAAAAGGAGATATTACTCTTGCCTGTTTTGGTTTTTGTTTTCTTTGATAAGGCTGTTCCCGCTTCATTGAGAGGATTCATCTGTAAAACCAGAAACTTGATCAGTTTTCTTTAGGAACACATCTGAAAATAGTACAAATCCTTAGACTGAAACACATCTTTTATGCACAAAATGAATGCAACAGTGTTGAAAAGACTTTGTCACCGCTATAACCAACTTAAAAACTTGTAGTTCAGGTTTTAAAGGGCTTATTTATGACACATTTTTTCAGCTGTGGCTCAGCTTCTTAATAGATATGTGAAATAATTTTTGTGAAAGGCTTTTTTTTTCCTCTTATTGTCAAAATCAAATAAGATCATCATCCTTTTCTACCTTAAAGAACTAGACAACCAAGGTGATGTCAGAAATGTTAGTGGCAGCTGATGGGGATCCAAAAACGCCACGTTTGGCAACTTAAGCATGCAAGGACAGGGAGATTAAATAGCAATTAATATTAACTTTTCAAGAACAGAAGAGTCTGATTGTATCGTTTTCCCTGGGAAAAGAAGTTGTACAGTTAAGGAAACAGTAGTAGGTTTTCTAGATCTGAACTTTAGCTGGGTTTTATGAGCTTCACCATGTGTTACTGCTCACATAATACATAAACTAATTTCCCAGCTCTTATCAGAAAAGCCAGGCTGGTTTATTGTGTCCGGTTTTGTGGCTTGCTTTTAAATGATGATGTGGACAAACCGGATTGAGTTTAAAGGAGGGCAGTCAGAATGATTGTCTGTAAATTGTGATAGTGGGTAATGACTGACAAATTGGCATTGTTAGGCAAATAAGGCTGGGAAGGAGGGGGAAACCATGTGCATAAAGGGCTGTTTAAAAGGAATGGGAGAGCACAGCTTTAGCAGGATTAGAAATAGAGACCTTAAACGTCAGGCAAAATGGTTTGAGCGCTACCAAAATTTTCTAGAAGTGGAGACCCACAGGCATACATAGACTGTGTAGGAGCGAGGCACATATATACTGCCCTGGAGATGCAGAAAATCAGGTTGCACATCAGTGTATCGTGGATGGCAGCGGTAAAGCCTTGAGTAGGTAATTTGTGCTAATCATTGCCAGCTGTTGTGATACTTGGAGTTAAACATGCACATTTTTTAAATGAATGGTGCTATACCAAAACGTGTACAGTTTCGCAATTCTGGGCCACAATCCAGTTCATGGGACACTTCCTGTAGTTAAAGATTATACTATGTTTGGTAGAGAACCTGATACAAATAGTCCATCAGGAGACGTAACTCACGAGTAAAATGGATGTTGTCGGTAGATGGCACTGTTTTTCTTTTAGTGCATTCACGTCCTATTGGGTGAGGAGGGAGTTTTTATGTATTTCTTTTCTTCTAAGCCACCTGCTCATCTGTCATGCTTTAAATAGATTGCCTTCAGTAGTATCAGAGGCTCAGTGCTGTATTTTTTAATTCTTAATTTTTTCAAAAGCCTTTATTTCTGCATTATGCTTGGGTGGCAGAACATGTATGTTTTTAGGTGCATCTGAGAATGTACATACATACCTGGGTATATTTGCCAGGGAGAAGCTACGTTAAGGTGGATTTGAGGAGGGTACGTATGGATGATAATAAGACCGTTGCAATTATTCCAGGAACAATCATTAGAAACTCAAGAAACTCATAGCTTCTTTTCCTGTGTGTGTAAGCTATAAAAGTAGATAATAAATGTATCCAGATGGTTTAAACCACAGCCCTGTGATAGTATCAGGCCATAATATTAAATTATAATTATTGTGTGTTAACTTTTAGAATTGTTGTTGATTAGAAATGAATTTTGAAAACATTCAGTAGTTTTCACATCTGATTTTTGCCATGGTGTAATGAATAGCCAGGCGGTCTGCAGGAACCCATTAAGTGAGCCACGGGTGGGCTTCATGTGCTGAGAATGAAGATGATGTTGACAGTGTTTTCATATATAATAGGAAGGTTTCTGAGCCTGGGAAGGTGATTATATATACTNGTCATGCCTTAATTTCACATCTTTCCTCCTCCACTGCCTGCCTTGTGTCCACGGTATGGGACCTGAGATGTAAATAACTTGAAGAAATCCACTCAGGTAGGGTTTTGAGAGGTGTAAGTGTGCCAGGGTGTTGGGGTATAAATCTTTCTCCCCACTTCTATTCATACACAACCAGGTGGGGAAAGGTATGGAGCCACATGAGCGGAAGATCAGTGACTTCAGACTGAGAGAAACGAGAGGTGGTGGCTCCTTGGAAGAAGATGAGTTCTCTGAGTTG